>BSYO01000003.1:17925621-18107483 GCA_033239525.1 Nepenthes gracilis | reverse complement strand
TATAAAATTGATTTATTATCATAGGATTTATAAATAATTAAAAATTATCTAAAAATTGGTTATTTTCTTTGCATTACGTCATGATTTTTTTTAATTTGTTTGACAAAAGAAAATTGCCATTGGTGCCCCATTTTCACAGTCTCAGCTAAGAAAAAATGCAAATTAATAATTCGTGTCCAATTCCCATTGGTTCCTGGTGTTGCACTTTTTTTTTTTTAATTCTCAAGTAAAATATATATAAGCAATTGGATAGATTAAAGAGGTGATAAATAATTAAGGCTCTAAATTTTGATAACATCTTATATTATTAATCTATCATATTTAACTTAATTTCTTAGAATCTATAATCAATCTACAAGAAATCTATACTTAAAAGTTACACGTATATCTCATCGAACACATATTTAATACTTAATAATGAGATTATATTATTACAAATTTTTTTAATAAATAAATAAATTTAGTATATATTTTTATCTTAAGTTATCTCTGTAACCTACAAAATTCATAAAAGGAGTAAATCAAGCTTTGGATGAATGACCACAAATTCATGGCAAAAAGACCGATATAAAAATGCATGAAAGATAGAAATTTATCAAGTCTCTTAACAAATAGAATTGTTGGAGTCATGTCTGTTCATGTGAAGAATTACCAAACCCACGAAGGATTCCATTACAGCGAAAGGTCCAAAGCCCATGGGAGACAGTCGGCCAACCCAATGGTCGGGCGCGAACCCATGCATGCGCGAAGGTAACGAACCTGTCTGGCCATTTAATCGTCGCGGGAAATCGCGAAAAGGCGAAAGCTAGCTAATAGAGAGGTGGCGAGTAGCGCCCACGGCCTCATTTGCCGTGCAGCAGCATGTCCGCTCGGGAAAAAATCGGGCGTGGCTGGCAGCGCCGAAGCGTGCATCCACGGCAAAGGACAACCGCGTGACCGGCGGTCCACAATGTGACCAGCGGCGCGGTAGCCCTCGCTACGGGCGTTGGGCGCCCGAATCCCAGCAACAGGAGAGGCCTATAAGAGCCCTCGCCCCACGAGAGGAAAAGATCTTCCTCTTCGTTCTCTTCTTCATCTTCTTCACGGTTGAATATGCGATCTTGAATCAACCTCGGCCCGACTCCAGCTTCCTTCTTCTTCACTTAACCCCGAAATGGACTAACTGGAATCGAGGATAAACTCACTTCCGGCAAAGAAGAGCAAGCTCACGATTATTCATCTCACGTCTACTCAGACTACGAGAAAATCAGCCACCATTGCGGTGCATCAAGGAAGCCCGGCCTTCCACCACCTGCTCACTGTATTCTCCATATCACCACATGAGCATCTCTTACGCTTTCACAGCATTCATCTGCGCACCGCCCTTAGCGTGCGCCATTTCCGTCCATTGCGAGAATCTGCTGACTTGAGTATCGGAGCGGCTTCGGTGGGAGAAATCCCGCCGGACCCTTGACCTCTTATTTGTTGTTTGTGTTGTGCAGGTCTAGGTTCATAGAGACGGAGACCGGACCCTTCGATCGACGCCGCCGAGTGCTAAGGAATCCGAAGGCTCCCTAATCCGTACAGTAACCGCGGACTCGGGACGCAACATTGGCGCCATCTGTGGGAAACTGACGAAAAGCCAAGTGTCTCTTTCCCACCTTATGCCTGAACCTCAGAAGATGGTAAACACTTGAGTACAAGCTAGTGCTCCGACGATGGAGGTCGTCGCCCAAAATGAAGCTCCCCCCGCTGGGAACCAAGCGAACGACTGACCGGAGCCTGATGTTCACCGCCTGGCCGCAGACGTGGGTGATATGAAGCTAGTTCTCCGAGCCCTGTGTGAGAACATGAGGACTGCCTAGCCCGGGACTGCCCCTCCAGCATCCCAGGCCTCCACCTCCAGGAGAGGGAGGTGTCGAGAGGCCGCTCACAGGAGGCATGCCAACCGGCTCGACCACGCGCAGCCCCGGCGGCCCCAAGCGGAAGCGATCAAAATGAAGCGAAAACTCATCCCGCCGACGACGACCGGGAGGATAGCCCGGAAGGGTGCAACCCCCGCAACTCACGCGGCACCCGAGGCTACGTTGCATGCTCTGCTTGGCGGCGAACGAGTCACCTGGTGGAGAGTCGCCATTCTTGACTCGGACACACCTCCCGGTGGCAATCTGAGCTCCGCGACGTCATCAATCGTGGAGAGGCTCTACGGATCCCGTCGATGAAGGAGAAAGTCAAAGTCTTTGGTGGGACACCACACAAGAGAAACCCACGCCCTCCTCGTAGACCTCAGTAGATTGCCCTTCACCATGGACTTGCGGACCAACCGTTGCAGCGCAAGTTCAAGATGCCGATCCGGAAGGATACGAATCGGAAGCAAGGACCCGATGAATCACCTCAACTCCCTTCCATACTCACCTATCTCCCGCAAGGGGCAAGCGAGGCCTTGATGTGCCGGTGCTTTCCCGTCACCCTTAGGGGACGCGCGTGCTCTGTTCCATGGTCTCCCCTTGAACTCCATACGCTCGTCCGGCGAGCTTCCGATGACTTCTTGACACCTGGGCCTCCCGGCCCGAAGGAGGAGAGGCAACCATGGCACCCGGTCCGCCTCCGCCCAAGGTCGATAAAAGTCCGGCGGTTCCCCGACTGCATCACCGAGCGCGGGGCGGATCCCTCTCTCCGACGAGCCAAACTCAACGCCTTCGTCGCCACTCGGCGGCGGGGATTTCTTTAAGCACACAGCCGCACCAGCCTCGGATCTTAGGAGGCTGAGACCATCGCCCGGAGTGCATCACGGCCAAGAGGCTAAATGGCGGGGCATCACGAGCGAGTGGACCCGGCCCCGAAGCCCCCTGGCATCCGGCGGAAGAAAGAGGGACAAATGACGGCCGGCGCTTCCGAGCACCTAAAGCGGCGACGGCCCAGCCACGGGCCCAAAAAGATTACAGTAGAACCTCCGAACTCCTCCGAACGATACGTGCGAACATCCTGATGCGGATCTAGGATGAAAAGTTCTTAAGTGGCCAAAGTCGCCTAAGGGTCCCGGGCAACAACCGAGATGCAGTATTGCAGTACCACCACCGCAGGACACTCAGCCCGACTCAGCGGACCCTACAAAAGAGAAATCGAAGATCTGATCCGGCGCGAATATTTGAAGCGGTTCGTAAAAAGCTCAAGGCAGGAACCAGCGACCTCCGACGGTGAAGCCGGTGAACCTCCGGAAAAGGGCACGCCCGCGGAGTGGTCAATATGGTCTCCACCACACGGCCGTCGCGGGACGCCAGCGTGTAGCCGGGCCAAACTTCAGCAACAGCTTGCGAGGATAGGGGATAGGAATGATGTCATTAGCTTTAGCAGCGGCGACATGGCTCATGTAACCTCTCCCCATACCGACCTCCTTGTTTGTTGGGGATCGGCCCTCGTTTCAGGTGGTGAGGATGACTACTAACCCAAACGAAGCCATTGATAATGAAAGTTCTCAAAATTTGCTGTATCTCACTGCCTTCTTTAAACTTGGACTAAAACGAAGCCAAATGAAAGCTGCAAGCGGACCCTTATACGGCTTGGACAACGAGCCAGTTCCCGTGCAAGGGATAGTTCGGCTGGAAGTCACTATGGGAACCCACCCGCGCTCCGTGACGCGAGAGCTGGCGTTCCTCGTCGTTGACCTTCCATCCGTCTACAATGCCATATTAGGCAGACCTTTCCTAACCGCCTTCGAAGCTGTGACGTCCATCCCACAACTGAAGTCGAAATTTTCCACCCCATGGGGCATGGGAGAAGTCCTCGGAGACCAAGAAATGGGACTGACGTGCTATTTGTTCTAGATCAACCCCGTGGCACCATGTTGCCCAGACGAAGACCTTGATCTCCGCGACGAGACCTCGCTACAACAGGCCCAATCCAGAGAAGAGACGGAGGCGATCCCACTGAACCCTTCAGAGCCGGAACGGTGCATCAATGTGGGGAGATTCATCCCACTTGCGGAACGCGACCAATTGATTACCTTCCTTAGGGCTAACTCCGACGTGTTCGCATGGGTCCCCTCTGACATGCCCGGGATATCGGCTGAGGTCATAGTCCACAAGCTGGGCCTTGACTCGAGCCGAAAGCCCGTTCGGTAGAAGCGGAGGAACCACTCCGTCGAGAAGCTGGTCACCACCAGGGAGGAAGTGAAGAGGCTCTTGGATGCCGGATTCATCAGGGAAGTCCAGAACCCGGAGTGGCTGTCCAACATCGTGTTGGTAAAAAAGAGTAGCGGCAAGTGGCGGATGTGCGTCGACTTCACGGACGTGAACAAGGCTTGCCCCAGAGATAGCTTTCCGCTCCCCAGGATCGACCAGCTCATGGACTCCACGTCCGGGCACGAGCTCCTGAGCTTCATGGACGCGTACTCGGGGTACAACCAGATCCGGATGGACCCAGGGGACGAGGAGCACACCTCATTCATGATGGACCAGGGGACGTATTGTGAACTACCAGCGCCTTGTGAACAAGATGTTCGAGGCCCAGATCGGACGGAACATGGAGGTATACGTTGATGACATGCTGGTAAAGAGCAAGGTTGCCAGCAGCCACGTCAACGACCTAGATGAGACTTTTCAGGTCCTCTGACGGCACGGGATGAAGCTCAATCCCACCAAGTGTGCGTTCGGAGTGACCTCAGGAAAGTTCCTAGGCTTCATAGTGTCCCAACGCGGCATAGAAGCCAACCCAGAGAAGATCAATGCCATCCTCGACCTGAACCCTCCGCGGACGATAAAGGAGGTACTGAAGCTGACCGGACGAATAGCAGCCCTCTCGCGGTTCCTCGCCAAGTCAGCAAAAAAATACTTGCCCTTCTTCAAGGCGCTAAGGGGCACCAAATTGCAGGGGTTCAAGTGGAGTGAAGAATGTGACGAAGCCTTCAGGGAACTGAAGACTTACCTCTCCAGCGCGCCGCTCTTAAGCTCGCCGCGCGAGGGGGAAGATCTCTACCTCTACCTGGCCACGTTGGCGGCAGCCCTCAGCTCGGTGTTAGTTGTGGAGCACGAGGGCAGACAGCAGCCAGTGTACTACGTAAGCCGGGTGCTGACTGACGTAGAGGCCCGCTATCCGCACGCCAAAAAGATGGCCCTCGTGCTTGTCTATGCGGCGCGGAAGCTGCGACCCTATTTCCAGTCATACCGGATCGTCAAATGACAGCAGACCAGCCGCCGTCGATCTTACGAAAGCCGAGAGACATCCGGGTCGGCTAGTCAGTGGGTCAGCATCGAGCTAGAGAATTCGGACACGAGTTCTGGCCCTGACCAGCCGTGAAAGGACAAGCTCTGGCAGACTTTATCGTCGAAGCGGCGATGCCTACGCAGGAAGAAGACAACAACCAAGGACGTATGGTAGACGGCGATCCTCCTACCTGGACCTTGAACGTAGACGGATCAGCTACCCAAGCAGGCAACGGAGCTGGTGTTGTGCTAAGGACGTCCGACGGCATGGAGATTGCGTACTCCGTCACACTGGCCTTCCAAGCCATGAACAACGTGGCGGAATACGAGGCCCTCCTTGCGGGCCTACGACTGGCGAAGGAGTGTTCCGTGCGGTCGTTGATCGTGCGTAGTGACTCCGAACTTGTGGTCAATCAGATGAAGGGGAACTTCGAAACCTCGAACCCACAGCTCGTGAGGTACTTGGCGAGAGTGAAGGCCCTGGTCCCTGAGTTCGGTCGGTTCGAGATCGAACACATCCCGAGATCGGACAACGAGTGTCTTGATCGGCCGCACAGGGACGCCGCGGGACTATGGAGCGACCTGGAGAGCCCAGGAAGTCTCGGATCGCACCCAAAGATCGGCGCCAAGACAAATAAGTGCTACGGGTCGACACAGAGATAACTAGATGACGCGTGCGTGAGGTTCCTAACTGGCGGACCCCCTGCCGACGACATCAACGAAGCCAAGCAAATCAAGAAGACAGCAAAGCTGGTACACGGTCCCGAATGAGAGGCTATACGAGCGAGATACTCCCTCCCCCTCCTGAAGTGCCTCACACCAGAAGAAGCCGATTACGCACTGGCAGAAGTGCACCTGGGACTGTGCGGCTCACACATCGACGGAAAGAACCTAGCGTTCAATGTCATGCGGCAAGGGTTCTACGGGCCCACCATGAAGCGAGACGCTATGGAATTCGTCCGAAAATGTGAAAGTTGCCAGGTCCATATCAATATGACGCACCAGCCGCATACGGAGCTGCACTATCTCCAATCCCCATGGTCGTTCGCACAATGGGGGCTAGACATACTTGGACCCCTACCTCTGGCTGCCCGATAATAGAAATTCTTGATTGTCGGCATCGATTACTTTACCAAGTGGGTGGAGGCCGTCCCTCTCGCCAGGATCACGGAGCAAAATGCGACAAAATTCCTCCGTCAAGGTATCGTTTGCCGCTTTGGGATCCCTGAGGTCGTAGTAACCGATAACGAAACCCAGTTCACCGGCAAGCGCTTTACAAAGTACTACCGCGACCTTCGCATCAAGCTGGTACATACGTCCGTGGCGCACCCTCAGGCAAACGGATAGGTTGAAGTCACCAACCGCACATTGCTGCATGGATTAAAAACCAGGTTGGAAGACGCAGGGGGCTCCTTGACTGAGGAGCTACCGTCCGTGTATGGTCGTATCGAACGACTGCGAGAGAGCCGACAAGGGAGACGCCCTTCAACCTTTGCTTTGGGGCTGAGGCTGTGGTGCCCGTAGAGGTGGGAATGCCAAGCCTGCGGATCGAATGCTTCGACCCAACCGCCAACGAACAAAGGCTCCGGGAAATCTGGACCCTGCTCTCGGAAGTTTGAGACGCCGCGCGACTATGAACCGCGGCCTATCAGCAGCGAGTCGCACGTACTACAACAAACGGGTAAAGGCGCGCCCACTGGAAGTTGGAGATCTGGTCCTCCGGAGCATAGAGGCGGCGGGAAAGATCACGAACAAGAACAAACTCTCCCCTGGGTGGGAGGGGCCGTTCCTCGTCTCCGCAATCCTTCGGAGCGGAGCGTACAAGCTACGCGCCCAGAATGGCAAACTGGTCCCGCGGACCTGGAATGCCACCAACTTAAGGAAGTACTATCAGTGACGCTACATCGACCCAGGTAAGTCGCACGCGCATGCATCATAACGAATGCTTGGACATGAGCTCTATCATTTGATTAGCATAATCACTCTATCTATCATTCTGCATATTCATTTGTGTGAATTGATGACATGTATTGCATTCTTAAATCATACGACCTAGACTACCCTTAAGTCGAGAGGACGAGCATCTGTCCATAAAACCAGTCCTTGGCCCAGCGCCAGAGAGTCCGAAATTGACCGTCCCAGAACTCTGTCCCACGCCAGATGGCCTGGGGATGGCTCTATGCATTTTGGCTCCGCGCCGATGGGCCCGAGTGGCCCCCCAGAGATTAAGCTCCGCGGTAGACAGCCCGGAGGCAGCCAGCCGCAGGCTGGGACATCTCACCAAAAGGACCCGGGCGGTCCATCAAATAGGCTATGCGCCGACGACCCAGGCGGTCAATGCATCAGGCCTGGGGGCTTCCCAAGTCCCCGATCTACGGCTGACAAAACCTTAGGGGCAAGAATCGCAGGCGTGCGGCGACCTTCTCGAACAGAAGAGAGCACCCTCAGTCTACAATGGTTGTGGGCTAGGACCTCAACTTGGTGACTATAACGCCTTGAGCAGGGACGACACACCTCCCGCAATCATACGCAACCGAGTCCTAGACCCAGGAGTCCGGTTACCGGGTGGCGACAACCATGCTAACCCCTCGTTGCGGCTCCGGGGGCTTGGCGATGACATCCGCCTGGTCGGATCGAGCCCCCCAAACGTGAGCCTTGGTGATGACATCCTCTTATGAAGGACGAGCACCACGCGAAGGCGCCTGGATAGGCATTAGCGGCAGTGGCTCCAAAGAGCCTAGCGTTCAAAGAGAAATGATCCAATGACTTCCCCCAAAAACGGAGATAGCAAGCAACATCCCACGATGGAAAAAGCACAAATACGAATAAGAAAAAGACGCTTTTCATTCGAATATGAAGAACGAATATGGTACAAAAGCAAAAGATGGTCTAATGACCAACACAGGGGGATACCATCCCAATACCGAGTCTCCAACGCCAGCCGTGCTTCCGGCGGAGAGAACCGGCCAACCATGTCTCTAACCAGGCGGGTAACGTGATCCTCCAAGGTGACGACTATGGCTTCCAGCTGCGCCACTCTCTACTGCAGGCGCCCGTTCTCCTCTTTGAGAGATGCGAATTGGGCCCTTCCACTGAAGATGGCCTGCTGCAGGTCCCCGTGAAGGAGGGCGGACAACACGTCAAAAGGATCGGCACCACCTGAAGCCTACATAAGAAGCGATGTCAGAAGCGCTTCCAAAGCACACAACGGTAAAGAAAGGCCAGATGGAAACAACAGTACCTGAGCAGGAGCAGCGCTCGAAGAACGCGTAAGATCACCTGAACGAGCCTCTCCTTGGGGTTCCGCTCCCTCACTTTCTGCGGGCGGAGCGAAGGGCGACGGCCGTAGGAACGCTTGGCGGCTCTTGCCACGAGGACTTCCCGGCTCCCCCTCGTCGGCTTGGACCGGATCAGCAGCAAGCATGATGCCTTCCTCTGGAGACAGAGCTAAGCCTTCAGGGAGCCTGTATTCTGAGATAGGCTCCACAAAGATCACTGCCGGCGGTACAGGCGCTCCGGCCTCAGGCACCAGCTCAGGCGCAGCCGCAAATGGCCCCTCAGGGCCCTCAAGAATGATGACATCATCCGTCGCCTCTGCAGTAGAGCGAGCAGGTGGATTCCCAGTGGGTAGAGACTCCACCTCGTAGACTTCGCGAGCGGCTAGTCCCGCGACTGAAGTCGACGACGGTTCGACGTCGCAGGCGCTCATAGGCCTCTTCGAAGCCGGACTTCCCCCCACAACAGAAGAGCCGGCGATCCGTCTCCTGGACCTCCTCGTAGAAGTCCCCTTAGCTTCCCTTAGCCTCTTAAGGGCGGCCTCGTCCTCATCGTTGTCTGTCGATGACTCCAGTAATGAGCAGCTTTCCTCCTCGATCCCCCCGGACGGTGGAGGACCGGCTGTCTCTCCAGGACCTCCCTTGCCCAGTCCAGCGATCGCCCATCCCGAACGAGATCCCCATTTGCAGGCCTCGAACGTGATGGAGGTAAGGAAGTAACCCTGAATCGAGAACTTCGCCTCTTCAGACTTGATAGCAGATATCAGCTTTGCTGACTCTGCGGCGTCCTCAGCAGTTGTCTTCTCCTGAAAATACTCTAAAATCAGGCCCCACACCCTCAGGAGCTCAGAGTCAGGGGGCTCCTGCAAAAAGAAGAAGCGCTCCTTCCAGCCCTTCACCGAGTCAGGGATGGTGCCGCGAAAGCGAAACCCCGCCTTGAGGGACATCGACACCCAGTCCTCCGACTCCGTGAACCGGAAGATTAATCCCGCTGCCTTGGCATCAAAAGAGCCGCCGTGAAGGATGGCAAAAATGCACAAGGACACCAGATAGCGCAAGGCGTTGGGATGCAGCCTTACCATCGGGACTCCCAGCGCGTCCACCAGCGCATACAGCGTGCAGTGCGTCGGGTAACGAAGCCCACCCCTCAGATGGTGCTTGTACACCTTAATGAAGCCCGCTGGGGGGCGCTGGCTCTATCCACTGCGTCAGGAGCACGATAACTCCAATCGCAGGGAAGGCCGTAATCGACCATGAGAGAAGCAATGGTTCCAGCAGTCAAGACGGACTTGGTGTTGTGAACACCATGACGCACGGCTCTGGGAGCCTGGGAGAAAGAAGAGCTTTCTCTCTTTATCGCCATTTCTCTCTCAGAAGACGCAAGTACGTTACAAGGAAAATGTTAGCAGAGGAAAGGAAGCGATCCCCGATTGATTTAAATAGGCAATGGAAAGCCAAAAGGCGGGAAACCAAAACGGCACCGCCACAGGCAATCAGGACATGTGCTGGCTCCACAACGCACCGAGAGATCCGAATCGTTCGTAATGATGGCTAAACGCCAGACTAACAGGCGCGTCCCCTCAGCCGACTGGCGAGGATCCACGCTGGTGCCGGTGCATTAAATAAAGGCTCACGATAGTAGAGCCCATGAAGAAGCGCACGGTAGCGCAAAACGAGAAAACCAATCAAGAAGCAGGAAATACGGAAGGCAAAACGGTGCGACAAAATAACGACTTTCATTATACCAACAAATCCCGTTACAACGGTTACAAGAAAAAAAGAGAGAGCACGGCGATGAAGACGGCTAATGGTCCCAATGGCCAGTGGAAGAGCTTTGGACGTGGTAGTCCACCAACTGATCTCGAGTTCTGGCGAGCGAGTTGCGAGGATCTAGAACACCCACGCGGAAGCTTGGATCCTCCAGCGATGCCAGCCTTTGGCAAAGCCTAACGGCGTCAAAATAAGTCTGCTCCAAGACAGGGTTCACTCTCTCTGGCCGAAGCCTCATTCTCAGCTCCGACCGCAGCCTGGCGACCTCAGCCTCGTGTTGTCACTTGAGTCGCTCAGTCTCTTCTTCAAGCGCCAATGCGTGGGCCTGCGCGTCCACATCGGTGCCAACGAGGTGATTGATCCTGGCCTCCACCCGTAGCCCAGCGACCTCAGCCTCGTGTTGCCGCTTGAGTTGCTCGACCTCTCCTTCAAGGGCCAAAATGTGGGCCTGCGCCCCCACATTGGCACCAACCAGACGTGTGGCCCTGGCCTCCGACTCGGCCCAAGCGCTTTCCAAATGTGCAACACGGGCCCTTAACCACTCCACCTCAGCCGCAGCCGTCCCCCGGCGTGGCTGGACCCTCTCGAAACCCGGAGGCGCTCCTCAACTCTGAGAGGGACCAGCAACCGTGGCTTCAGAACGAGCCCCCCCTGAAGTGCCAGCTCCTGAAGTCACGGGAGTGTGAGAGCCGAACTCAGACTCGTCAGAAGAGCGTTCCGTGTCGCTAGAGGTACCTTCCATTGATTTCACAGCAAGAAGACACGCACAGGAAGAGCAAACTGCCAATAAACGCGCAAGTGCAAAGAAGTGCCAGGTCCCAGGAGAAAATGGCGTGTTTAAATAGGCGACTTTTCTCCTGAAAAGGCGGTAACTCCAAAAGACAGGAAGCATTAAGGCGTGGCCAATGAGGATTTTACACATGGAGGGCTCATAAAACCTCGCGCGTTTTCAAGGCGAGGCTCCACGACGCGACGTCTCCTGCTGACCGCGCAGGAATTAAATGCGCCGGTCACCCCTGGAGACGCGACCGCTGACAGAGACTCCTTGAGCTCCCACAGAGTTATACGCAGACCTCCAGGGCAAAGCACATGGCAACAAAAAAGAGTGCGCACCAGCAAGACAAAAATGAAGGCAAAAAGAGGCTACTTCTTTTATTAATCAATGCTTTCTTACAAAGTACAAAGATTACAGCAATAAGGCTGCGAGAAAGACTAAGGAAGACAATGGTGCGAAGCCCCGTATGCTCCTGTACCATGTCCCAGATGAGCTTGGCGAACGTGGTCTACCTTAGATCCCCACGGCCGGAGCCGTCGGTGGTTCGCCCAGCGGATTGGTTTGGAGGGGCAGAGCATCCCCTGGTGGAAGTCGCTGAAGCGCCATCCACCAGGGTGCGGGAAGCACCAAGGCCAGGAAAGCACTCCAAGAAAGTAGGGTGAGAAACCCAGCTTCCACGAAGGGCTACTGACCTCGAGATCTTTCCATGGTTGGCGCTGTAGCCCAACTAATAGGGAGATCACAAGCGGCAGCATCTGCAGACAGGTGAACATACCCGCAGGGATGCCGCTGAGACTCTACCCCGCGTTCGGGCGAGCCATGACCACGAAAGGATACGCGGCGATGGCAGAATAGCCAAGCCACTCTCGTTAGCAAAGAAGGAAAATTGTAGGATGAAGGTTACGACAGTCTTCATCAAGAGCTTCAAGCATTCGGCTGATCCATCCAACTCCTTCTCGGACGCCCATCGAGGGCGGGGAAAGCCAGAACCTTCTCATTGCCTCTCTGCTGGCTGCTCAGGGATGAACTCCACTTGCTTGAGTACCCCTCCTATTTATGGGCAAGGCACAAGCCATCCTCTTACCCAACGCAACACGGCATCCAGTGAGCGTCTTTCATGGAATGCGGGAGACCCGGATGGTGGACGCAACCCATGCGCGCTGAATCTCGCCCCATGAAATGACAAGTCATGGCAAGAGGCCAACAGGCAAGCCCACCTTTGGCCCCGGGGAAGGTGCGAACTCAGAAGACGACAAAGGGTAACGCAGCACGAGGAAGGGCGTGAAAATTGCGGAATGGGCCCAAGGGACATGCCAGGCCCGACCGCTGGCCAGCCCGGGCATAGGGGCTAGTGTTGGGTCCCATGTCCTGGCCTATGAAGAATTGCCAAGCCCATGAAGGATTCTGTGGCCCACGAAAGGTCCAAAAGCCCACATGAGACAGTTAGCCCAGCCCAATGGTCAAAAGGCGCGAACCCATGCTGGCAGAAGGCAACGGAACCCTACAACGCATTTAATGCGTCGTCGGAAAACAGGCAAAAAAGGCGGAAAGGCTAGCCAATAGAGGGGTGGCTGGAGCAGCGCCAACGGCTCCCGCTGCCGTCTGCAGGCAGCCAACTAATCCCCGCTCAGGAAAAAATCGGGCGTGGCCGGCAACGCTCAGAAGCGTGTCATCCATGTCAAAAGGACAACCGGCGTGACCGGCGGTCCACAACAGTGACCAGCGGCACAAGAGCCCACCTGCGTGCAGGCGTTTTGGCGCCTTTTGAATCCAAGCGAGAGAGGCCTATAAGAGCCCTCGCGCCCCACAGAGGAAAAGATCTTCCTCTTCGATCTCTTCTTCATCTTCTTCTAGCTGAATACTGATCCTGAATTAAACTCAGCAAGCTCTGAGCTTCCTTCTTCTTCACTTAACCCCAAGAAATGGACGAACTGGAACTGAGGATAAACTCACTTCCGCCCAGCAAGAGCAAGCTCACGATTATTCATCTCACGTCTACTCAGACTACGGAAAAATCAGCCACCATTGCGGTGCATCAAGGAAGCTAAGCCTTCCACCACCTGCTCACTGCATTCTCCATATCACCACACAAGCATCTCTTACGCTTTCACAGCATTCATCTGCGCACCGCCCTTAGCATGCGCCATTTCCGTCCATTGCGGTAATCTGCTGACTTGAGCGTCGGAGCGGCTTCGGTGGGAGAAATCCCGTCGGACTCCTGACCTCTTGTTTGTTGTTTGTGTTGTGCAGGTCCAGGTTCATAGAGACAGAGACCGGACCCTTCGATCGACGCCGCCGCGTGCTAAGGAATCCGAAGGCTCCCTAATTCGTACGGTAACCGCGAACCTGAGGAACTACTTTTCAATAATGATTTTTTCACTCTAGTACTAAATATTACTATGTAAACAAGCATATCAGATCCTTATGAAAAAGAAAAGAAGGGTACAATATATAAAAGTGTTCAACCATATTAGGCTGACATTTTAATCTATGAATAAGTTAAACTTTTATTATCTAGTGCTCCTCAGCCGCTAGTAAAAATCAAAATACTCAATTTTTTGAAATCTTTTCACTTTTTTTTTTTTCCAAACTCATTTATAAGCAAAAAATTGAGGACATCATCAATGATGTACACGCCATTTTTGAACAGTAGTATTGTCACTATATGATTGTGGGAGTTTAAAAAGAAAGCCAATAACAACAATGACTTGTCATCGCCATTTATTTTCTCATCAAGTACGGATATTTGTATCATAATCTGATTTAAATTGTCCAAGTACCTTTTAACACTTCTCGCTTTTGACAATAAAAAGTCATAAAATTGTTTCTTCACATGCAAACTTATTGTCAATGGCCTAACTTATACTAACCCTTAAGTTTCATCTAGATCTCTACTGGATCTAGTTATAACAAGCCAATAATCTTATGTAGGGTATTATTCATAAGAAATAACTTAAATGTTTAATTTGTGAAGTTTCTCAAGTCTTGCCACTCCCCATCTTTCAATTTTTTTTTTTTATTTTATCCTTATTCTTCATCAGTGATTTTATCTTTTTTTTCGCATCAAAATATTTTTTACTCTTTTTTGTAAAAAAATAAAATTAATTTATCTATTAAATTGTTTAGCGTAAAATAAGAAACTCTCTGACGTCAGCATTATAAAAAGTAATTTTTACATCAAAAAATTATTCTCTTATACAACTTGATAGGATTCAAAACACATACATAGTAGTTCAACAAAATCAATTCGAATATCTCTCAAACGTCGGCCACTATTTTCTTTCGATTAGACACAAGTAATAAAATATATAATTAAATATATAAGTTATATAATAATATTTAAAGTGGATATGCTTCTCAACAAAAATAAAAAATTAGACAAACTTTGAGTAATATTTACTATCAATATTTTGTTATAAATAATCGTATTTGAAAGTCATTTATAACAATTTGTGTGAATAATCAATTAACCTCAACACACTTGGTAATCCACAGGAGGATAATAGATTGAGAAAATAATCAATTAATCAACAATATATCTTACAATTAAGGTTAAAATAATAAAATTAAATTTGGTGAAAAGTAAAACTTAAATTAGATTTCAACTAAATATTAAAATTTTTTCCTTCTTTTATTTTTTCACTTCTCTCTCTCTTTGTAGAGTGTTCATTGTATTGAAAATACTCTCATATCTGTTATAAAATTTGCATTAACATTATTTATACCAACTCTGACGCATGTGCACTCATTGCACATATTTGGTGCGGCCCCCTTATGACAGGCCATATGTGCGTCTTTTAGAAACACATCAAATGCATAGAGCTATGAAAACAACTAGAAACAACAAATGAGAACCTATCTGGCGTGCCAATAATGCCCCAAATGTGTATGAGTGCCCTTCAAACTCACATTAAGCTTTAATCTCCTATGTCATTCCAATCATTCATTCAAATGAATTCTTACACCAAAACCAAGTGAACTACTAGGTGAAAAAGTTGTTGGATATAAAATTCATAAGAAAATGATTCAAAACTCAATAGATTATATATGCTTTATATTTAGTGACCTTCTAGTGCATAACCCTCATTGCTCTGCCAAGCCAACATAGTTTTTTAAAACTTTTTTTCGTTGGTAATAAGCAGCCCATTGTTGATCACTCATTATGGGATGTGCGTAACGTATGCTAATTTGTCAAGATAAAGTAAAAAAGGATGGTGTTTAACTAATAACCACCATGTTTTGTAAGATGTTTGAGAGTCCTCTTAAAATATCATTAGAACTTTATAATCCAGTGTGTTATTTTTTTATTTTTAAATTTTCTAAAAATATATTTATAGATAGATGTCATATTATTTAAAAATATTTTATAATTAACTGTTGAATGCTAAAAAAAATACTCAGAAATATGATTGAAGTGTCTTTGTCTGTTATTTCACGTGGGAAAGTGGAATAAATAAGGGAGATCATAGGCAGGCGAGACGTTACCACCCAGTTGGGATTTACTTGACTGTGGAACTTGAGCTTCCCTCCATATCCTTGTCGCCAATGGCTACCCGCCATATCATACGAAAGTCCATCACTTCTCAATTTTTGCGCTAAGGTTTTGTTTGGTTGTTAAAAATAAAAATTTTATTTTCATATTATTTTTAATAAAATATTTATTTTACTATTTAATTATATTTTGACAATAAAGAAATATATCCGGAAGAATATTTATTCTCGAATTTTAGAAAATAATTATTACCATACGTGTATACGTATTAGTTATTTCTAGGTATCTGAGACTAACTATTCCCGCACCTTTTTTTTATTATTTTGAAAATGCCCTTATATGATTATATATAAATATTCAAGTATAAATACATAATTATATCAACTTATATATAAGTAATTATATATTCAATTATATCTATGTTATCAAATATTTATTTAATATGTATTCTATATGATAAAAATATATATTATAATAAATAATATATTATATATGATATAATAAATACTATATATATATATATATGATAAATTGTATATATTATATCAAATTATATATACGAAATTATACATTCAATTTGATGCGTACCTGGATCCGACTTCGAACAGATTCGGATTCTCTTGGATGGATTGAACCGGCTCCTTTCACTGAGTACGAATCCTGCACACCACTAAAACGAACAAGAGGTCAGCGTTAACGGCGGGAGGTAATCCCACCGAAAATGCTCCGACGCTCAAGTCAGTAAGACAGTCTTCAAAGGAAGGAACTGAAAGTAGAGAGAGCAATGGGAGATGGAAATAGAGTATTTTGTTCCAGATGTCAGAGAGACGCAATGCCTTTCTCGTATCTGGATGGTGGGAAGGCAGAGAACGGCTTTAGGGACTCGTTCGTTGCCTTGGAGTTTAATTGTATTTTTAGAGTTTGGCTACAGGGAACCAAAACTTATTTCTCAGAGCACTTAGGGTTTGTGAGTCTGAATGCAGATATCAATGAAAGCATCAATCAAAAGCCTGAATGAGAGCCTCAATGAGAGCATGCCCTGGATGGTGAATCCAGAGCCTTTTTTATGGCAAAGATGACGATCATCCTCCTTTGGAAGGAGTGATCGTCCCTGTGATCTGCTGCTGGCCTTCCTTTCGGAGGCCGATGCTTGTTGCCTAATTGTGGAGGATTGTTTCCTTCTGAGGCGGCCAACTACTTTTCAAGTTGGTTTCTTTCCTCCCCAGTATGTTACCGTTGGAGTTCCTTGGATGGCAAGGAGTTGGGAAGACCTGGCGCTTTCCTTCTTAGAATGACGCTAATCTTGCTGATATTCCTTTTGAGATCGTGGAATATCCTTGGAGGATCGTGGTTGGCCTTTTTATCACAAGTGGGCCTAAACGGGTCAGGCCCGTTTAGGCCCGTTACTGTTGAAAGGCTTCTTGGGGCCCAACGTGCAAAGCCCGGACGGTCAACGCTCGGGTTGATAGTCTGCGTGCATGTTGGCCGCCCTTGTGAAAGGTGAAGGTAACCATTCCTCAATAATAGCCATGGTACAGATGAAGGTAACCATTTCTCAAGTTTATATTATTGATATTTAGTTCTCCGATTTCGTACATCCAAGAAGACATAGACAAGGCCTATGTTATCAATCATCCGTAGGGCACCTCCCTGACCAGTGTCCTTGTGCTTTGTAGGCCAATTAAACTTTAGAAATAGAGAAGAAACTTTAAAAAGAAGATATCTTAAATGTAATTGAGATTTAGATCATCAACCTTACTTGGAATAAGGTTCATACAATAGCACCCCTTGATTTTTCCTAGCCAAATAGGTACTCAACATATCTAATAATCACTCCAAATTAAGGATATTTCTCAATACAAAAAAATAGTCACTGCCATGGCTAAAGTGAAGAGAATTAAAATAATTGAGAAATAAGTCTTCAAAGTATATTCTTCCAATCAAACAACTCTGATGGGTGAAACTCCTTTCACCGTAGACATAAGGAGGAATCTCTTCTCCATAAGTTCAAAATGCCAATTTTGCAATCATATGATGAAAGTATAAACCCTGTGGATCATGTTGATAATTACTATATGCTACTTAACTTCTAAAATTTAGGGGATGTAGCCTGATGTCAATATTTTTATTTAACTTTAAAGGGAGATGTTTATATTTAATTCTATCGTGTACGATCAAATTCTATTGAAAACTTTTAGATGAATTGATTAATTACTTTCTGTTTTGCTTCAACTCCAAGAAGAGGTAAGAAAAGCAACACTAACATTTAGTCAAGGTCAATTATACTCACAGTGAGAGCCCTAAGAGCTACATCAATTTCTTTATTGCTAAAGCCTCAAGCATGTCAAATTCATTGAT
This sequence comes from Nepenthes gracilis, assembly GCA_033239525.1. Classification (NCBI taxonomy): domain Eukaryota; kingdom Viridiplantae; phylum Streptophyta; class Magnoliopsida; order Caryophyllales; family Nepenthaceae; genus Nepenthes; species Nepenthes gracilis. The sequence continues at coordinate 18,089,633 of BSYO01000003.1, read as the reverse complement.
GAAGGGAGATGAATATTTCTATGATAGATGACTTCTTCGAGTCTTGGGTCTAGTTATAATATCTCTGATTCCCATTTAGATTATTTGAAAATTAATTATGATTTTCGGTATTTCGGACATGGTAAAAATAAATTAAAATATTATAAAATTTTAAGAAATGTTCGAAAGTGCGGAGTGATACACGAGGTACGTCTGTGTTATCGCTCGAGTACCCATTTATTTTAGAATTTAATAAAAGGATATATAATAATAATAATAATAATAATAATAATAATAATAATAATAAATAAAAGAAAATTAAGGAAAAGAATGGAAAATCAGGAAAGGAAATCGGGAGAGAGAATGGATGAGAGAGAGTGTGAGAGGGAGTGAGGGTTTCATAGGCGGAGGAAATAGAAAGAGGAGGAGAAGGGAGAGGAAGGAAGAGGGCGGTGGCGGCGGGAGAATGGTAGTGTCGGTGGCTTGTGGATGGCGGCGGTGGACGCGGTGTTAGGTCGCACAGAGAGAGGCCACGCGGGAGAAGGGACGCGGTGAGGAGAGAGAGGGGGGCTCGTCTAGGAAGACGGTAGCTAAATGGGAGGCAGGGGCAGCGACGGTGGTTGTGGGTGAGGCAACAACGGCCATGAGGGAGGCGACGCAGCGGTGTAAGGACGCATGTGGCAGAAGCCGTGCGCAGAGAGGAGAGAGGGCAGCGTGCGGGTTTCGCGGTGGTAGGAGAGAGAACAACATGATTCGGGTATTTCGAGACATCATTTCTTTAGATTTGCAGGGTATAAAGTTAAGACAAGTATCCTCTAAGTCTATTCTTAGTCTAATTTAATTTCTAATGTGTTTTGACTACTATTGGAGATTTTACTAACATGTATGTATTTTTATATACATCGAATTTATTAATTATGTATATGCATGTATGTTTTACTGGTTGTGTGGTAGTTTTATATGGGAATTTATGATTTGAAGGGTTTTCAGACACCCAGATAATATATATGTATATTTGTGTATCTGTATGTTATGGAACCGTGAACTAGGCAGTGTATTGATCCACATACATGCTGCCGGGGATGGGGTCACAATGGGACCATGGAGGTCTGTGACCCGATAAGTCGTTATATGTGATCTAAGGCATAAGATATTGGTACCACTCCTGACAGGGACGTATATGATGTGGCCTCCTTCCGCCGGTAGAAAAGTTGATGCGTTTAGTAGCAGACCTATCGTACTATGTATTTAAATGAGAACCATCATAAGGAATTGATGGAAAACTAATATATTCGGACGTCTTAATATATAACTAAAATTTGATATTGTACTCAAAGTCGTTGGTGATAAAATATAGCGAGCAAATTTCTAATTTATAAGAGATAGAGTACATGGATGACCTTGTGCTACTAGCCTAAACCATAGCCAAGTCTTGAGCTGCTGGCTTAAATCGCAGTCGATATAGCCATGGTACAGATAAAGGTAACCATTCCTCAAGTAGGTATTATTGATATTTGGTTCTCCGATTTCGTGCATGTTTGTATTTCTTTATATGTTTGGGTAGACTGTAATTCAAGATATGTGGTTTAGCCCACGGATAGGCGATAGGAATGTCTCGTACGTATTAATGTGCTAAATCCCGGAACATGTTTTATATTTATATGTTTTGAATTCGGTTTTTTCTTTGATTTTAGCATATGATACTTGAGATTTAGATCCGAATGATGGTATGTGTCCCACACGGATGTGGTGACGGTCGCAATTGTATAAGGTGACCTCGAATCATATGATATGGTATCGTCTATAAGATTTAACCGAATCGTTATTCAATATGATTATGTTTCGGAGGGACTGTTTAATACGGACGATGATTTAGTACGAGACATCTCGATTTTCAGGAAATTTTACGGATCTCGTGTTTTGTTTTTACACGATTGTGATTGTTATTACTTCCTTCGAATTTACATATACTGTTTACATATATACCATATTTGCTGAGATCTAGGCTCACATTTTTATATTTTATCCCTGCAAACCAGTGACTTAGATACGCTTGTAGATTGGACATTATCTGATGCTGCAAATCTTTATCAGTGAGTAGATATATTCATATTGGTTATATCTCTAATCTCGAGAATATATTATGATTCTATCTTTGGTCGGATGAGGACTTTGATCCATGTATGGGATATATTGGAGTTATAGTGTTATGTTGATGAGTTATTATTATATTGAATACCTCACTTACGATTTTGGATGGCAGGTCATGTGTTATATTTGTTTGGATTTATATTTGATGAGATTTTGTGCAGGTATTATTATGTCGGGTCCTGTATATGTAGGTATTGTCATGCTCGAGTTAAATTTTTATGATTAATGAAAATATTATTATCAATTTTATTTTGACATGTGTATATTATTTTTCTAGGTCATGACAGAGGTGGTATCAGAGAAAAAGTCACAAGAAGAGGTATTTTGGATAAAAAATTGATCAGATATCTGGCGTGATAAGTGTAGCCTATGATGAAGAATGAAAGTTTGGGTCGTAAAGATTTGAATTCAAATCGGAAAGTCAATTATTTGGCCCTAATGGGTTGCGCAAGCGATATTTTGGGTGTTGTGATGCAGCAATCAGATGAGAGTTTGGTTGCTTTGTGACGGACGGTCTATTAGGGGCAAAATGGAGTGCTGTGAGGTTCCGGGTCTAAAAATATAGTAAATACTAGAAAATAAACGTGATAATAATTAATACTAGACCTATTGAATATATGAGTATGTATATCGAAAGAAAAATCGGGTTGTAAATTGCTAAAATGCCGCCTACAGCCCACGCCTATAGTGCGCTCGAGCTCAAAAATCAGTGGCACAAGGAGCAAGCCGCACCTGCTGTGCGCTCGAGCGGTAAAATCCAATAGCTCTCCCGCTCGTTGAGCGCTCGAGTGGTAAAATCCAATAGCTCCCCCGCCCGTTGAGCGCCTGTACGCGCTCGAGCGTGGGCCGGCAGTGGGGCCGCGCTCACCGCTCTCTCGCCCGGCGCTCGAGTGCAACGATTGGTATAAAAATGCGGCCTGCTTCGTGTTTCTTCCACTTTCTCTCATTTCAGAGGGTTTTTGGAGAGGAGAGAGGAAGAGCACTGGTTTTAGAGAGAGAAAGGAGGAGATCAAGCCGTAGAGTCTGAATCCACTTAGGAGCCAGTTATAAAAGTAATAGCACACGTCGAGGCAAGTGTTCTCATACTCACTAACTTTCCTCTTTCAATATTTTTTAGTTATTAACAGGTATTTTCGTCTCGGTTCCCACCTAAACTATGGAAAATGAGATATCCGTGACTTGAGACCAAGAATTATGTAATTTATTATCCGATTTACTCACCGATCCGACCGGTGGAATACTGTCAAACCCTAACCTACAAAAAATTGGGGGTTTTCTATTTTCGCACTTCATTTTGTAAAATTGACCTCAAAATGTGAATCCCCACGTCCCAAATGTGTATATATGTTGGCCGCGCGATCGATTTTGCACGTCTTGACCTGTTTGCGGCGTCTAGGCCCTCTAAATGGGCGCTAACACTATTCACTCGAGACACAAAAGGAAAATTGTATATTTTTACCTTCATAAAATGTTGAAATGACTCTAGAATATGAATCCCTGCATCCCAAAAGTAAGTATGTATTGACCGGACGATCGATTCTGTAAAATTTGATCCGTTCGTTGTGTCCAAGCTCTCTAAAAGTGGCCTAACAATGTTCATCCGAAATTGGAAGGTATGTGTACATGCTTTAGCTCTCTTCAATTGTGATGGAACTTATGATTAATATTATATCAAATTGTAAGCTCTAAAATATATAATTGTGCACCGAGAGCAAGGGGATGCATCCCAGGGGCTTCTAAGGTGGTATTTGACCCACAGAGGTAAGTATAATCAAACTCTCTTACGAGTTGGGCTTATTGGTTGAAAGATCTAAACTTCAAGTGAAAGAAAGGAACCAAACGAGTAAATGGAAGGGAATCCACAAAGTGTAAGTGATGGATTTGGCCTCCCGGTTGGAGACATGTGATAGGAATGTGATTTTCCGATTTGAGAATATACATGGCAACAATGGATTCCCCTTCGAGGACTAAGACTAATCTTGAAACTAGGACCGCGGATCATAGGGGTAGTATCCTCTAACTTACCATGGACATCACAATGGGAACCCAAAGAATACTCCGGCCGCTCCTGGGGGTGGGTGATGTTTAGGGTACATTTTAGGATGCTGGTGTGAATGAACGAGGATTGCTCTGGTCCCCAGGGAATATGGGGCGATTGAGATGGACGAGTGTTGCAGGCCTAAAATATAGCCGATGGTCGAGTATTGCAGACCTAAAATGTAGTTGATGGTCGAGTGCTGCAGACCTAAAATATAGCCGGTTTTATAATGTGTGGCAGACACATTCCTTTCCTCGTCCTCTCACATCGTTGGTTAGTACGACCTACTAGCTCGGGTCCGCAAAGATTGATGAAAGCAATGAAAGTGAATGAACGTAACTAGAATAAACATGCGAACTAAATGATTCCCAATGTTCCCTCTCATCGCATGATTTCTTTATCCAAGTTATATGATTCCCCTATTCAGTTACTGCTTTTCCTATATATTGCTGTAGTTGGTGATGTATAATTTTATTTGCTGGGCTATATGCTCACCCTTGCTATATATGCATCTTTCAGATGAGAACACATTGATACTCGACAAGACAGAGTAGATCATAGAAGTGCAATTGATAGCTGATATTGCACGTAGGATGCGGGGTTGGGACTTAGCTGATTCTGTGTATGAAACAGGGAATTTTGGCCCTATTTTGTAAACTGTGTAACACATGTATGGCGATGATTAATGATGTTTAGCATGGACGAATGATGAATTAGTTTTCACTGTATATTGTGGTTTTTATGCTTCCGCAGGTCCTTTTCATTGTGGTTATGATCGAGGTTCCTAGTTGATATCCTTCCCCATCGGCATTATGCATGAGTTATGATTTGGGTGCAGTCTCGGTTGAGGCGGAGATTAAATCCTGTGTAGTGTGTTGAACAATAAGATTTGTAAATTTATTGTGGATGGTTGTAGATAGTTGTGCAAGGTTGGTTTTCAGGTGTTTGTATTTCAGCAAATGTTCGATTTACAAACGAAACTCTACCCAATTTTCTACAGAAACTAATAATTTTAATTAGGAATTCTAGTTTATTTTTATCCTTGACGGATGTTATTTAAAAAAAATAACCCGGTCCGTCACAGTTGTGTCAGACAAGGGATGCCTTAGGATGAATATGAATTCATGCGGAAGCCTAGGATAGTATGGGTTAAGACCGAATGAGTGAATGAGGAAAAGATAAGATAATTAAACACCCTTATTTCGAATGTTCTCTTAATTGCATAAGTGTTATCATATCTGGTAATGTCGTTGGGGATGGTTAAACATTTGGCTCAACCTTTGTTGTTTCTTTTTTAGTGGTGACTTCTAAAGTTGACGATGCCGCCTAGACGTCAAGGTTTGCAAAGGGATGAGCCGCCCGAGATCGAAAGGCAGAGTATTTGAATTTGTTGGGGCGTCTCACGAACATCGTTGAGAATATAGAGCAGCAGCAACTGGCCCCTGTTGCCGTTCTGGCTTCTATTCAAGTTCTTGCTAATTTGAAGCCATCTGCTTATGATCGTTTCATTCAGGAGCGAGTGCCAGCGTTTACAGGAGAGCCTGACCCACTTAAGGCAGATTCGTGGTTAGAGAGCCTTAAGAGAGTATTTGCCGTGATCAGATGCCCAGCGGAGGATTGGGAGCTGTTTACGTCTTGCCGGCTGGAGGGTAAGGCTCACCATTGGTGGCAAATGAGAAAAAGAGCGTTGGGTGTACCGGAGGCTGAGATTACCTGGAAAATGTTTGAGGATGCGTTTCTAGAGAAGTACTTTCCATCTAGCCTCCATGTTCAAAAAGAGAAAAAATTTCTCAAGCTAAGGCAAAGGAACCGGACAGTGGTAGAGTACGACGTCAAGTTTTCAGAGTTATCACGGTTTGCTCCCTATATGGTTGAAGATGAAGAAATGAGGACTAGGAAGTTCTTAATGGACCTGCGGGAAGACATTTGCAAGCAGTTGGTGACCCTTAAATTGGCCACCTATACTAATGTACTGGATCGGGCCTTGATTTATAAGCAAGAGCATGCAAATGAAGAATTTTTCAGAAAGAGGCTGGCTAGTAAGGGTGGGACAAGTGCCAGCACCGGGACTAGTTCGAGGAGACCGTACAAGAAGCCGAGGTAGCCGATTTTTGGACAGAGTGGTCAGAGGAGTGGCCAGATTTTATCGTCTTCTCAAGCCTCGGTGGGTTCATGTCAATACTGTGGAAGAATGCATAAGGGTAGACCGTGTCCCAGGTTGACGGGTGCTTACTTCACTTGTGGCCAAGTGGGATATAGAGCCAGGGATTGCCCTCAGGCATCGAGGTTTTGGGCTCCGAAGTCAGCGGTGCAGGGTAAAGCTTTTGCAGTGACTGCTAGCGTGGCCAAAGCATCAGATGAGGTGGTGGAAGGTATAGTTCTAGTTTGTGGTATTTCTTGCTCAGTACTTCTTGACTCTGGGTCCACGCACTCCTTTATTTCCCCTCGGTTGGCTTGTTGTATTACACCCTCTCCTGTGACCCTAGATTTTTCTTTGGTAGTATCCACGCCCATGGGGTCCTCTATTGTTACCGATGTGTTCTATCCAGGGTGTACTGTGAAGGTGAAGGGACTTCTTTTTGCCGTTGATTTGATTCTTCTAGATATGCGTAATTTTGATGTTATCTTGGGTATGAATTGGTTGTCTAAGTATCACGCCACTATTGATTGTTTCCACAAAATGGTGGACTTTGCTATTCCGGATTGCGAACCCTTCTATATTCAAGGAGTTCGGAGGGTGGAGCCGTCTAGTTTTATTTCGACTCTACAGGTTCGCCATTTATTGAATAACTGATGTGAAGCCTTTTTAGCTTATGTTAGTGTGGTGAAAAGTCGATATTTATCTGTAAAGGACATTCCGGTGGTGTGTGAATTCGAGGACGTGTTTTCCAACAAGTTGTTTGCCCTGCCACCATATCGTGAGATTGAATTTGGGATTGATCTTGTGTCGGGATCGACACCCATATCGAAAGCCCCCTACCGCATGCTCCTGTTGCGTTAAAGGAATTGAAACAGCAGCTGTAGGACTTACTTGATATGAGTTTCATTAGACCCAGTGTATCGCCGTGGGGCGCTCTGGTCTTATTCTTCAAAAAGAAGGATGGGGCCTTGAGGTTATGTATAGATTATCGTGAGTTGAATAAAATTACAATCAAGAACAAGTATCCTCTGTCGCGGATCGATGACCTCTTTGACCAATTGCAGGGATCCTTAGTGTATTCCAAGATTGACCTTCAGTCAGGATATCATCTGCTTCATATTAAGTAGGAGGATATTGCGAAGACGGCTTCCCAAACGAGGTATGGTCACTATGAATTTTTAGCGATGTCATTTGGGTTGACTAATACTCCAGCCGTGTTTATGGACCTGATAAACAGGGTCTTCTAGTCGTTCTTGGATAAGCTTGTTGTGGTCTTCATTGATGATATTCTAATTTACTCCAAAGATCGCACCGAGCATGAAGGGCACCTGAGAATTGTGCTGGAGACTTTTTAGGAATATCAGTTGTTCGCAAAGTTGAAGAAGTGTGAGTTTTGGCTTGACAGGGTGGTGTTCTTAGGCCATGTAATCTCTCATGAAGGTATCTCAGTGGACCTGCAAAAAATTGAAGCAGTGGTCAATTGGAGTCGGCCGACGACCATGTCTAAAGTTCGAAGCTTTTTGGGGATGGCTAGCTATTATTGTCGTTTTGTGGAGAATTTTTCTTGGATAGCCTTGCCCCTTACTCATCTGACAAAGAAGGAGGTAAGTTTCGTCTGGACCGAGGAGTGTGACAAAAGCTCCCAAGAGCTGAATGATTGGTTGACAACTGTCTCGATTCTAACTCTTCCTGATAATTCCGATGGGTTCTAGGTGTATTGCGATGCATCTAAAGTGGGACTCGGATGTATTCTTATGTAAGGGGAAAGAGTAGTTGCTTATGGATCTCGACAGTTGAAGACTCATGAGAAAAACTATCCGACCCATGACTTAGAGTTGGCCGCGGTGGTTTTTGTTTTAAAAATTTAGAGACATTATCTTTATGGTGAGAAATTCCTTGTGTACTCCGACCACAAGAGCCTCAAGTATTTATTCTCGCAAAAGGAGCTAAATATGAGACAGCGACGATGGATTGAGTTTTTAAAGGACTACGATTGTGAGATCCAATATCGATCGAGGAGAGCGAATGTGATCGCATATGCCTTGAGTCGCCGAACTTGTTTCGTGGTGACCATGCAGAATAAGCAAATGGAGTTCCTAGACTGCTTAAAGTCTTGCCATATCTAGCGCTACGCTAACGGTAACCGGATGATGTTATCCTTTCTGCAGGTACACCCCGAGATCATTCAGAGGATCAAGAAATGGCAGGCGAGTGACCCTTTTCTAATGGACATTGTAGGGGACCTCAACAGAGACTTTCGGGTTGATTTTAGTGTGCGTGCAGATGGAGTTTTGAGATTCCGAGAGCGGCTCTGTGTACCAGATGTTAAGAAACTGAAGGAAAAAATAATGAAGGAGGTATACAGGACTCGGTACACGATTTATCCCAGTATAAACAAGATGTATCAGGATTTGAGAAAAATATTCTGGTGGAGAAACATGTGGAAAGAGATCGTGACTTTTGTTAATCATTGTCTCATCTGTTAGTAGCTGAAGGCTGAGAGAAGAAAGCCTTCTAGATTATTACAGCCCCTACCTATTCCCAGCTGGAAGTGGGAGGACATCTCGATGGACTTTGTGTCAGGATTGCCTAGAACTCTGAAGAATCATGATGCGATCTGGGTCGTTGTTGACCGATTGACAAAATCTGCCCATTTTATAGCCATTCAGACTACGTACTCCCGCGATCGTCTGGCACAGTTATACATCGACGAGATTGTGAGATTGCATGCGTGCCAGCATCGATTGTGTCCGATCGCGATCCATGGTTCATCTCTAAATTTTGGGAGAGCTTGCATCGAGAGTTAGGGACGAACCTGAAGTTTAGTACGGTATCATCCTCAGACGGATGGCCAGTCAGAGCAGATGATCTAGATACTAGAGGATATGCTTTGGGCTTCGGTATTGGAGTTCCATGGGAATTGGGATGATTTTCTAGCGCTGGCCAAGTTCGCTTATAACAACAGTTTCCAAGCAAGTATCGGAATGGCTCCCTTTAAGGAACTTTATGGTAGGAAGTGTCGATCCCCCATTCATTGGGAGGAGACCGGGGATAGGCGATTGTTGGGCCCGGATATTATTCGGGAGACGTCGGAAAAGATAGCAGCGGTTGTGGAAAAGTTGAAAGTCACCCAAAGCCGACAGAAAAGTTATGCTGATCAAAGGAGATCCGAGCTCAGATTCGAGGTTGGAGATTTCGTCTTCCTTAAGGTCTCGTCATGGAAGGGGATTTCCAGGTTTGGCATAAAATGGAAGCTGAAGGCGTGTTTCATTGGACCGTTTGAGATTCTTGAGCAGGTTGGCGAGGCGGTGTACCATCTAGCTCTGCCACCGTGTTTGGCCGAGGTGGACAACGTCTTCCATATTTCCATGTTAAAGAAGTACATGTATGATCCATCTCACGTGATTGATTATGGTCCTTTGGCTATTGATGAGGATTTGCCTTATGTAGAGGAACCGGTGGAGATCTTCGACCGGAAGGACCAAATTTTGCGCTCTAAGATGATTCCTCTCGTGAAAGTTTTATGGAGGAACTATTCCCGCGAGGAGGCGACATGGGAAAGAGAGGACGGAATTCGGAAAAAGTATCCCCATCTATTCCGAGGTATGTAGCTTATTCAAGTTTCGGATTCGTTAAATTTCTGGATGAAATTTCTATAAGTGGGGGAGAGTTGTGAAGTTCTGGGTCTAAAAATATAATAAATACGAGGAAATCAACATAATAATAATTAATACTAGACCTATTGAATGTATGAGTATATGTATCGAAAGGAAAATCGGGTTGTGAATTGCTGAAATGCTGCCAGCAGCCCGTGCAAACTGTGCGCTCGAGCGCAGGCTCAGTGCAAAAAACGATGGCGCAAGCAGTAGGCCGCGCCTGCTGCGCGCTCAAGCGAAACTTGAGCGGTAAAATCCAGTAGCTCCCCCACCCGCTGAGCTCTCGTGCAGTACTCGAGCAGTAAAATCTAGTAGCTCCCCCGCCCGCTGAGCGCCTGTTCGCCCTGGAGCGTAGGCCGGCTGCGGGGCCACGCTTGCCCCTCTCTCGCCCGGCGCTTGAGCGCCCCGACTGGTATAAAAACGCGACCTGCTTCGCGTTTCTTCCACTTTTTCTCATTTCAGAGGATTTTTGGAGAGGAGAGAGGAAGAGCGCTGGTTTTAAGAGAGAAAGGAGGAGATCGAGCTATAGAGTCCAAATCCGCTCGGGAGCGAGTTATAAAAGTGATAGCACGCGTCGAGGCAAGTGTTCTCATACTCACTAACTTTCATCTTTAGATGTTTTTCGGTTATTGTCGGGTATTTTCGTCTCAGTACCCACCCAAACTATGAAAAATGAGATACCCGTGACTTGAGACCAATAATTATATAATTTATTATCCGATTTACTCACCGATCCGACCAGTGGAGTACCTTCAAATCCTAACCTACAAAAAATTGGGGGTTTTTCATTTTCACACTTCATCTTGTAAAATTGACCCCAAATGTGTATATATGTTGGCTGCGCGATCGATTTTGTACGTCTCGACCCGCCCGTGGTGTCCGGGCCCTCTAAATGGGCGCTGACACTGTTCACCCGAGACATAAAAGGAAAATTGCATATTTTTACCTTCATAAAATGTTGAAATAACTCTAGAATATGAATCCCCGCATCCCAAAAGTAAGTATGTGTTGACCGGACGACCGACTCCACAAAATTTGATCCGTTCGCAGCATCCGAGCCCTCTAAAAGTGGCCTAACAATGTTCATCTGAAATTGGAAAGTAAGTGTACATGATTTATCTCTCTTCAATTGTGATGGAACTTATGATTAATGTTACATCAAATTGTAAGCTCTAAAATGTGTAATTGTGCACCAGGAGAAAGGAGATGCGTCCCGGGGGCTTCTAAGGTGGTGCTTGACCCATAGCGGTAAGTATAATCAAACTCTCTTACGAGTTGGACTTATTGGTTGGAAGATCTAAGCTCCAAATGAAAAAAGGAACCGAACAAGTAAATGGAAGGGAATCCACAAAGTGTAAGTGATGGATTCGGTCTCCCGGTTGGAGACATGTGATGGGAATGTGATTTCCCGATTTGAGAATGTACATGGCAGCGATGGATTCCCCTTCAAGGACTAAGACTAATCTTGAAACTAGGATCGCAGATCATAGGGGAAGTATCCTCTAACTTACCATGGACATCATGGTGGGAACCCAAGGAATACTCCGGCTGCTCCTGGGGGCGGTTGATGTTCAGGGTACGTTTTAGGATACTGCTATGAAAGAACAAGGATTGCCTTGGTCCCCAGGGGATATGGGGCGATTGAGATGGTCGAGTGCTGCAGGCCTAAAATGTAGCCGATGGTCGAGTACTGTAGACCTAAAATGTAGCCGGTCTTAGAATGTGTGGTAGACACATTCCTTTTCTCGTCCTCTCACTTCGTTGGTTAGTGTGACCTATTAGCTCGGGTCCACAAAGATTGATGAAAGCAAAGAAAGTGAATGAACGTTACCAGAATAAACATGCGAACTAAATGATTCCTGATGTTTCCTTTCCTCGCATGCTTTCTTTATCAAAGTTATATGATTCCCCTACTCAGTTACTGTCTTTCCTGTGTATTGCTATAATTAGTGATGTATGATTTTATTTGCTAGGCTGTACGTTCACCCTTACTATATATGTATCTTTCAGATGAGAACACATTGATGCCCGACGAGATAGAGTAGATCATGGAAGTGCAATTGACAGCTGATATTGCACGCAGGATGCGGCGCTGGGACTTAGTTGATTTTGTATGTGAAACAGGAATTTTGGCCCTATTTTGTAAACTGTTTAAAACATGTATGGTGATGATTAATGATATTTAGCATGGATGAATGATGAATTAGTTTCCGTTGTATATTGTGGTTTTATGCTTCCACAAGTCCTTTTCATTGTGGTTATGATCGAGGTTCCTAGTTGGCATCCTTCCCCACTGGATTATGCAGGCGTTATGATGTTGGTGCCGTCTCGGTTGAGGCGGCAATTAGATCTTGTGTAGTGTGTTGAACAATAAGATTTGTAAATTTATTGTGGATGGTTGTAGATAGTTATGCATGGTTGATTTTCAGGTATTTGTATTTCGGCAAATGCTTGATTTACAAATGAAACTCTGCCCAATTTTCTACAGAAACTAATAATTTTAATTTGGAAGTCTAGTTTATTTTTGTCATTGACGGAGGTTATTTAAGGAAAATAACCCAGTCCATCACAAGTGCTCTTCAAATGATTAAATGTGAGCCGATTTGAAAAATTTTTCTGATACTTAATCCCAATTGAGGCTTAAATTGAGTTTCAGAAAGTTGAGAAAGTGTTTGAGGCTTTTTGTTGTTCCGATGAAGTTCAATCTATTGCCCATATGTTGCAGAGTAAGGTAAGCTGATGGTGGGCTTCTCATGCCGTATTCTACTTCATGTGATGTTTTGTGGAGGAGATTTTTGGAAGAGTCCCTCTTTATTTGGCATTAGGGATAATAAGGAAGGTGAATTTAGTTGGTGAAGGCACAGAAATAAGTCTGATGCCTTTTGAGACTATACGTAAATGCTGTATGCTTTTCTAATTTCTAAAATGAGCTTTGAGGATATTTACCCTTGATGGGTAAACCATGGTCTACTAAGATTATGTACTCTGATGTCCGGTTTGGGTGTGTACATATGAATAGTTGTTTGATTTGATTTTATTTGATGAGTTGGATTTTAATATGACATTAGGGGTATTTTGGTTGGCGAGTCAACATGCTAGTATAGATAATTTCAGTAAAAATATTCTGATTTATAATATAAGTTGTGAATTTTGAGTATGACAAAGATTCGATCGAGAGGCGATGGAATTGATATCATTATGTCTGCAAGTTATTTAATGGGAATGTGTGCTGAGTTTAGTTGGCATATGTGGCCACATCTATGAGTCTTTTTGTGGTATGATAATTTGAGGCTATTCATTAGAGGAGAGGATTAGCCTAAATTATTTTTCGGTCGATAATTGAGGTTGTTGTTGAGGTTGTGTCGGGAGTGGCATCCATTTCGAGACCCTACATAGAATCAATGAGGCATTGGTCGGGTGCTTTGCGGTGGGATGTTTAATGCTTTTGGGATGAGCATGATGAATAGATGAGGTTATCTATAAATTATTAAAAATTTAATTTGCTTGAGAAATGAATTATTTGATAAGCAAATGTTGGAAATTGATAGGTGATTTGTTTAATCAATGGTTAGGGCTCATTATTTTCTAAAACCGATCTACATTTGGAGTATTGTCAATTAAAAATTATCAGGAGAATATGCCTGAGATAGCCTTCAAGATAAAGGTAAGGTCACTGTGAACTTCGGTAGTGTTTTTGGGTTAGTGATTTCATTGGTATTTTTTATGAATCTTATGAATCGGTTCTTTTGGCTGTATTTGGATCTATTTGTGATGGCTTCATTAATGATGTTTTGATTTATTCAAGAAATTTATGTGAGGCATGAGATCCATCCGTGGACTGTGTCATAGCTATGAATGGTAGTTTGTTATTTACCCAATTGAGGAGATGTGAGTTTAGTTGAAAGTAGTGTTATTTTGGGCATATTATTTATTCGGTGGCATGTTTGTAGATTTGCAGAAGATTGAAGCGGTGGCTAGTTGGGAAAGGCCGTTGTTTGTCACGAAGACACAATTTCTTGGGTCTGCTTGAATCTATTAAGCAATTTGTTGAGGATTTCTTGAGAATTATAACTTCCATGGTACATTTGGCTTCAAAGCGATCGGTGATTATTGGAATAGTAATTGTGAGGAGAGGTTTCATAGGGAAATGAAGGGCAGATTATCAACAATGTTGATTTGGCTAGTCCCTGATGGATCAAGTTAATTGTGATAGGTTGTGATGCTTCTAAGGAAGATTTGAAGTTGTGTTTAGATGTAGCATATTCGGGTGGTTGCCGATGGGTTACGACGGTTGAATGTCTATGATCAAGGTTACTCCATCCATTGTTTGGAGTTAGCAGTCAAGGTCTTTTCTCTAAGAATTTAGAGGTGTTGCATGAAGAGGGAATTGTGATTTCAGTGATCATAGGGGCTTGAAGAAATTATTTCGCAATGGAGTTATTCATGTGACAATATAAGTGGGTGGATCATTTAAGGGCCGTGATGGTGAGTTTCGGTGTTAACCAAAAAGGAGAATATTGTTGGCGATGTTTTGGGTCGAAAGTCTTTGGATTTGAAGTGTCATATGTTCATAAGAGAAAACAGAGTATGAGTAGCATCCATGAATTTTGCTTTTGGTTTGCCAAGGATGGTAATAAATATGGACACGGTTTGGGTATTTGTGGATTTGGCTATCGAGGTTGGCCCATTTATTACCAATTTGGATGATATATTGGATGAAAAGTTGGCTTGTCGGTATGCCAATGAGATAATGAGGTTGTAGGATATTCCAATTTTGAGGTTTCAATTATGATCTGATATTGTGTCGAATTTCTGCGCAGGTTCGTATGAGAAATTCGAGCACCAGATTGAAATTTGACGTGATAATATTTTGTAGTTAGGTGATCAATTAAAGTAATGCAGCAGAAACATGTGGGTTTGTAACCCTTCGTTATAAGATTCGATTTGGATTTTTAGGTAGAGAATCTAATTTGAAATCCGATTTGAGGACATTGATTATATGGAGGTTTTGTTGAGTCTGTGATTTTGGAGAAGTGGCAGCATCAATTGGATCAGTTTGAAATCTCTCGAAGTAGAAGGAGATTTTTGCTGACAAAGTGGTAGATAGGTAGATCCATTAATAGCCTATGCGTATGCTGTTCAAGATCAGAGTTGCATTAGGAGTTTTGCGTTGCAATGTATGAGGTCCCAAACCCGGAACATGATAATTCTAGTAATTAAATTGGTATAACTAAGTTTGGGATAAGTAAAATTGAGAAAAAGTGGAGAAATTACCTTAGTTCACCAAGTAGCAGCATGGCACTTGCCGCGCGCTCGAGTGTGGTAGCAAGCACCAGAAACCAGTAGGGTGTCGCTCACTATGCGTTGGCCATGCTTGAGCGAGGCCTTAGTAGTGGGCTAGTGCTCGCCGCGCGCTCATTTTCAACTTAGCGACCTAATTTTCATTTTGTTTAAAAGGGAAGGGAAAGTGAGAGAGGGACAAAACGCTTGACAACAGCGAAGAGGAGAAGAGAGGAAGGAGAGAAAAGAGAAGAAAAAAGGGAGAAATCATCCGTTTCAATTCGATCCGAGTAAAAATAACGGTAGATCAAGTTCAGGCAAGTGTATCTTCAATTTCTTTCTTCATTTTTACCGCCTTTTGACTTCTTCATTTTTGTTCTTTACGCTCTAAACCCTTGCCTTCATGATTTATCGCGATTAATGCATATTTCTGATAAATATATTGCAAAAATTGATATTTATACATGATTATTATGTGTTGTGGCATCAATTTCACGATTTGATTCACATTTCGCGTCCGTTTCGTGTATGGACAGTTTCATCAAAACCCTAACTCGAAAATTTGAAAATTTTTGATTTAAATGGATGATTTTGTATATGTATTTGGATTTATGGCCTTGATTTCATGAATATACATATATTTAGCATCCGTTTTATGTCCGAAAGCTTTGTTGAAACCCTCGGAACGAAAATTTAGGATTGCTGTTTAAAATCCATAATTTTTGACATGAAAATGTAGATTTGTAAAGAAGTGATGCCCATGTTATGATTTGTTTCTAAAAAATTTACAAGGAATTATACCGTTAAGTTTCTGTAGATTTTCGAAGCAATCTGAAGGGTTATTTTCATAATTCTGTTTGACTTTCTAATATCTGATAAGCTATAAGCTATGAAATAAGAAGAAAGTATTTCTGATTCTGTTAATTAGGACCTAGGACTGATGTACTGTCAGGTAAGGTTCTCCGTCATGCCTTAGAACGTTATTGTGGTAATTGAGAATAACTCTGTCTATAGAGTTATACATAGTCCGCCCTTCATCAGGACGTTAGCTTAGAGGGTAGAATTTCTGATAATCCACCGACCTTTGGGACGTATTTGTATATAGTCCTGCCAGAAGGGATATCTCTATACTGGTTACTGGCCTTGATTGTGTGTGTAACATAATCTATCCTCGATTATTCGCCCACTTGGCTAGTAGGGCCTACTAGTTTAGTCATTCTGATGATAAAAAGAGATTTTCTAGAAATTATAGAGTTTGACTCTGATTTTCATATTTCAGATACCTGTTTTATTGAGTTATGTTTTCTGAGACATGTTTATATCGATTTATGTTTTCTCATGCTTCCATGTACCCCTCTATTCTTTTCTGTGAAGAGCGCGAAATCAGGGGAGAAGACTGTTGTTGGTCAAGGACGGTCGCGTGGGCCAAAATGGGCTTGGCCCACTTGAGGCCTGACCTTCAAACTATCAACTGGTCCTACTTCCGATCAATGAAAACGTTGTCCATCTCAAGAGCAAGTCGTCTGTCTTAGTCTTAGGCTTCTCCTGGCTCACTTAGCCTTTCGTTCGGTCAACAATGGGCGTTGACCGTTTATGCGCAAATGGGCCGTTGTAGATCTGGGTCATTCCTTCTTCTTGGACTAACCCATTACTAGCATACCCATCACTAGCCCCCATACTGGTGGTTTGAGACTCCGACCTTCAGCATGTTCAAGATGGGTCGCGAGTGGCTAGGTTACCTGCCTAAGGTGACCTGGTGAGGAAACTGACAAAGACTCTTGATCTGTTGTTCCTGTTGTACGCAATTGTTGATCATAAAGTCAAGATTCAGAGGACTGACTGAGAAGCGTTGACCAGGTTAGTTGACCGCTTGGGCCAAAATCTAGAGAACTTTTAAGGAAGTGTTGACCGGATTTGTTGACCGCCTCGGCCAAAATCCGGAGAACTGTCGAAGGAAGCGTTGATCAGATTCATTGACTACCTGGGCCAACATTCGGAGAACTTCTAAGGAAGCGTTGACCAGTTTTGTTAACTGCCTGGGCCAAAATCCAAACAACTGGTAGGAGTTGAAATAACACGCCATCATGCTGCCGGACTGTCAATCGAAAAGTTGGCCACATGTCAGCATGCAGTGGATTTATGATCCCAATAATTAATATGGCAGAGGATCTGATTCAACTGCACCCGTTTAGGAAGCAACACGTGTCAGCGATGATAGGCGCACATTTATGATACGGTTTTCCTTCTCCAGCATTCACACACCTTTAAGTACTCCAGCAATTTCATTTTCAAACTTTCCACGCTTTCTTCCTGAAAATTTTTGAAGTGTTCTACATCCTTCTTGCTTCCATTTTTAAGGCGCCTTCTGTAACCTAGATTACTTCGGTAATCAAAGTCATTGAAGTGAGGGAGTTGTAAGTTGAGTACAACATTCCTAAGACAATCATCTTCAGGATTTCCGGCAAGGGAGACAGGGCGTGCTCCCCTCTTGAGGGCTACATCACCATATATGAGGTACACTGGAAGAGTGGGTAATGTCTCCCAATTTCTAACGAGTTACTGGATATTTTGACCGCCCTTTAGATCCCCATAGCACGATTTCACATCAATACTATGCGTTACTTGTGTACACTTTGCATCTTTCTCCGCCAGCATTTGAAGCTGCTAACAGTGGAGGCGGTCAGGGCTATATTTCAATTCGTCCAGTGTGGAGAGTACGTGTCCTTGTCCGCATGAGGACTCCAAATCAGCAGTGCTATATATGACTCCTTAAAGAACTGGAAGAACCGATTCTACTATATTCATGTTGATACGACCTGGCCCTTGGCCAGAGATTGGTATAGGGTGCCTAATATTTACATCAGGACATCCACTATCGAGGAGACTACCGTAGTGGAGCCGCTTTTGAAGTTGGTGGAGGGCCACCTTCTTGAGTTTCAGAGAGACCACTTGATTTCTCGTAAGGAGGCCAAAAAGGCACAATGGGAACCACCTTCTCGTGTGCAGAAGATGAAGGTGCCTTCTCGTAAAAGGAAGGCGGGCGCCATTACAATTGATTCTACCGACACTCCTTCCAGCGATGAAGCTCCTAGAAATCAAAGATAGATGAAGGTAGCAACGGTGATGCCTTTTTCTTCTTCCTCCATGGAGCCAGACTATGTTCTGGCTAGCCGGTTCATAGGGATCAGAGATAGCTCCGGTGCAAGCAGAGTTGAGGCTGCTGTGGAGGCATATAGGACTAGGCTGCACTTCACTACGAGTAGTGTTGTTCTTGCTCTGTCACAGCTGGAGCATCTAGCAGTGCCATCAGAGTCACCCACGGAGCCTTCAGCTGAGTAGGTTGCTGAGTTGCCTAAGGAGCCAGCCACCGTAAAGCTCCTAGAGGTGCCTGCAGAGCTTCCCGTCGTGCAGGCCGCCGATTTATCTGAAGCGCCTGCTGCTAGTGAGCCTCAAGAGATGCCTGAGGTGCCAACTGCCAGAGAGCCCCAAGAGACAGTTGTTGTCAGTGTTGAGTTGATGGAGGACCTTACCGCCAGAGAGCCTATTGAGGTAGCGAGCCTCACTGTGGAGGTGCCGGAGGAGTCTGCCACCAAAGAGCCTGTCGAGGCGGTGGACCTCACGATGGAGTTGTCGAAGGAATATGTGGTGGAGGGCACTGTTGGGCCTGTTTAGGAGGTTTCTGTCTCTAGTCCTTTGCTGCCAGACCCAAGGTCACGGAGTAGGCCAGCAAAGCCACTGCATAAAGTCTGGCAGGTAAACCTTTAAAATTTTTCTTCTCCTTTTTCTCTCTGTTGTTGATACTTAGCATTTTTGCAGGGAAAAAAATTACGAGTGCAGTTATCAAAGGATTGCAACAGCAGGACCTGGTAATTTCTGATCGGGATAAGGAGATCACCTGGTTTAAGGAGAAGATGGAGTTGCCGAGAGTGGAGCACCAGGAGGGCACAACTACTCTCTAATCTGTGCTGTCAAGTCTAGAAGAGGAGAATGCCAGACTGAAAGAGGAGAATGTTCGGTTGAGAGAAGCTGTATTGTCAAGTCTGGAAGAAGAGAATAACAGACTAAAAGAGGAAAACGTCTAGCTGAGAGAAGAAACTGATCGGGCGGTGATACATATTGACCAACTTGTGAGACAGATGACATTACTAGAGAATGAGTTGACTACTCGTATACGCCCCCATGAGGTCTCCGATATGCAGGTGGCACGGTTGTGGGAAGGTGTCAACCTTTACTGGCGTATTACACTGTTGGTTGACCCCAACTTTCTAGTGGAGTATCTTGACCCATTGAACCATTTTGCCCAACGTCGTGAGAACCTCGTGGGACAGTCCCGGAGTGGTCAGGGGTCCCACCTCCTCCTAAGAGCTCTGCACCTCCGTAGATTTCGTACTCCTTACTTTTTAAAATTATTGTAATTCTATAGATTTAATTAATAAAATGGGTGTTTTACTAATGTTCTGTGTCTTTGCCTTTGTTGCTATTTTTTAATTACTTATTCGTGTGTTGGCCGGCTGACTTGGTACATTGTATGCATGTTGGTCGTCTGCCTTCCTTGAGACATTTGTGGTACTCTCTGATAGTCTTAAGTCCTAGAGTAGACATCAAGGTGAATCCTGATGTCAGGTCAAGCCTGTTCTACACTCATATGTGAGTAGAGGCTTGGTGGCACTGCCCAAGTGTGAACTTGGGTGGCCAACTTTTGGACAAAGTGCTTTTGCTCCTGTCGACCGTCGTTGATTGACCATGCTATCTCCTTGTGTAGGAGGTTGTCACGTGTGTTGTTTAAGCCTCCTAAGATTTTGATCACGAACAGGCCACTTGGATAACCAAGGTTTATTCGATCGTTGATAGGCCGCTTGGATGATCAGGGTTTAATTACGACCACTTATGGGTTGTCTGGATGACTAGGGTTTAGTTACAACCGCTTATGGGCCGGCTAGATGACCAGAGTTTAGTTATGACCGCTTATGGGTCACTTGGATGACCAGTGTTTAGTTACGAACGTGAGAAAATCCGCCTGACTTAGGGGCAGTTTAGATCATATAATCCTACAAACAGACACACATGCATATGGAACAGAAAAAGAAAGAAGAGACAACACAGTGCAATGAAAGAAATATTCTTTTGTTAATAATAAATGTTATGTACATTTACAAGTATACACATGGACAACCTATTTGTGCCATTATTTAAAGTAGCGCTTGAGGTGGATCGCGTTCCATATTTGTGGAACCAACTTGCCGTTCTGAGTCCAGAGTTTGTATGCTTCATTCCAGAGAATGACTTAGACTAGAAAAGGGCCTTCTCAATTCAAGAAAAGTTTATTCTGGTTGACGGTCTTGCCTGTAACCTCGATATTTCGCAAGACCAAGTCTCCAATATCAAATTGCCACGCTTTTACCGTCTTGTTGTAATAGCGGATGACTCGTTATTGGTAGGCTATTGTTCGCATTTTGGCAGTGTTGCAGGCTTCTTCCAAGAAGTCTAAGTGTTTCCTGATTTTTTGGGAGTTACCTTGTGGGTCGAAGGACTCAACCCTTAGACTTGGAAGCCCAATCTCAATCAAAATTACTGCTTCAGCCCCATAGCAGAAACTGAAGGGCATCTCGTGAGTCAGTTCCTTCGAAGTCATCTAGTAATACCATGGAACGGAAGGTAGCTCGTCGACCCATGAGCCCCATGCGTCATCCAACTTGGTCTTCAAACCATGGAGAAGCATACGGTTTGCGACCTTCACCTATCCGTTAGCTTGCCGGTGTGCCACCAAAGTGTGGACCAATTTGATATCCAAATTGGTGAAATACTTGGTGAAGCATTTCTCGGAGAATTGGGTTTCGTTATCAGTCATGATGACCTCGAGAATGCCAAATCTTCTAACTATGCTCTGGCGGATGAATTCTAAAGCGTTGTGCTTGGTGATCTTGGCCAGTGGGGCGACCTTAACCTACCTGGTGAAGTAGTTGATACCTGCAATGATGAATTTCATTTGCCCTGTGGTGACAGAAAATGGGTTGAGAATATCGAACTCCTATTGCGTGAAAGGACAAGGAGTTTGAAGAGATCTCAACTCAGTGGACGGTTGATGGTGAAGATTACTATGGAGTTGACAGTTTTCACACTTCTTCACGAAGTTAAGGGCGTCCTCCTTCATTGTCGGCCAGTAATATCCGTGGCACATGATCTTAAACACTAGATTTTTGTCTCCGATATGTGATCCGCAAATCCCAAGGTTGACTTTGCTCAAAGCGTAGTCTACCTCCTTAGGAATTAAGCACCAGAGGTATGGAGTCAAGTAGCCACGACAATACAGCCGTTCATCAACTATAGTGTACCAGCTTGTCGTTTTCTTGATCCGCTTGGTTTCATCTGTGTTGTCTGGCAGTGCTCCGTCCTCTATGCATCTTTGGTAAGGTGTCATTCAACTTTCCGTGCTGGAGATTTGCATTGCTTCCTGTTCCTCCATGCTGGAAGTGCTTAGGACCTCCCGCATGTTCCTAGAGTACTATTTTGGGTTTTCAGCCGTGGCTGTCCTGGAAAGTTGGTCAGCCTTCTAGTTTTCGATTCTGGAGACGTGGACCAGGTCCAGCTCATCAAATCTTCGGATGGCGTCCTTCGTCTTAACCAAGTATTTGGCCAAGTAAGGGTTGTACGCCTCGAAGCTCTCGTTTACCTTGTTAACGACCAGCTCAAAATTGCTATAGACGGTCAGTTATCTGGTGGAGCACTCTTTTGCTAGTCTTAGCCCGGCTAATAGGGTTTCATACTCGACAATGTTGTTGGTGGCTAGGAAG
Source organism: Nepenthes gracilis (assembly GCA_033239525.1). Lineage (NCBI taxonomy): Eukaryota > Viridiplantae > Streptophyta > Magnoliopsida > Caryophyllales > Nepenthaceae > Nepenthes > Nepenthes gracilis. Next base: position 18,067,598 of record BSYO01000003.1, on the reverse strand, counting down.
TCGAGTTTAAGGGTGTACTTTGCCTCTGACCAGTCTGGGATTCTCAGGACCACCGCAGCACCGCTGCCTAAGTTTGTGGATGATCCGTCTATATTGAGAACCTATTCTGGCTCTTTCCCGTGAGTCCTACGCCATCAGTGGGCTGTTCATCAGGGGTTGGTGTCATGGTCTCGACAATGAACTGGACAGAGCCTACTCTTTGATGGCTGATATAGGTTGAAATTCAATGTCAAATTCTCTCAACTCGATAGCCCACTTAACCAATCATCCAAAATGTCAGATTTCTGGAGTATACTTTTCAATGGTTGGTCGGTCAGGATGACTACACGATGAGCCTAGAAGTAAGGTCAAAATTTTTGGGTGGAGAAGACAAGTGTCAATGCTAACTTTTCTACGCGTAGATAGCACGTCTCTGTGCCGGGTGGAGTAGACCGGCCGCTGAAAGTCAAAATTCTGGCATATGAGGATAGAGTTGAGAGCCACCTCCGACATTACAAGGTAGAGGTATAGCTCTTCTCCGTCCTTGGGTGATGTCAGTAATGGCGGACTGGCCAGGTACTATTTCAATTCGTCAAAGGCTATCTGGCATTTTGTAGTCCACTGGAATCCGTTTACTTTCATTGCCCTCAGAGCTTTGAAAAAAAGCTAGTACTTGTCCCCCAACTCGGTCAAGAAGCGGGACAAGGTTACCAGTCGTCCGATTAGTCTCTAAACATCTTTAACACTCCGCAGTGGAGTCATGTCCATGAGCACTTTGATCTTCTCTGGGTTTGCCTTGATCCTTCACTGAGAGATGATGAAACCCAAGAACTTCCTTGATGACACTCCGAAGATGCACTTTAAAGGATTTAACTTCATTTGGTACATACGGAGTACCTTGAAGGACTCAGCCAAATTATGGTCATTGGTGGTCTTACTCTTGACAAGTATGTTGTCAATATATACCTCCATATTGCGGCCTTTCTACTTCTCAAATATCTTGTTCACAAGTTGCTAGTAAGTGGCACCCACATTCTTTAGACTAAAGGGCATCATTTTATAACAGTAAGTGCCTTAGTCCATCGTGAACGAGGTGTTCTCCTCGTCTGTTAGGCTCATCGGATCTAGTTATAGCCCGAGTCGCATCCATGAAGCTCAGTAGCTTGTGTCTAGAGGTCGAGTCAACCAATAGGTCGATCCTGGGTAAAGAGAAGTTATCTTTTGGGCAAACTTTATTAACGTCGGTGAAGTCGACGCACATTCGCCATTTCTCATTATTTTTCTTTACTAGGATGACGTTGGAGAGCTTGTTCGAGTATTGGACTTCTCTGATAAAGCCGGCATCTAACAACTTCTTTACCTCCTCCAGGATGGTGATCAACTTCTCCACGTAATGGTTCCTCCGCTTCTGCCTGATGGCATGCGGTCGGGATCGAGGCTCAGTTTATGAATCATTACTCTGGTTGAAATCCTAGGCATGTTAGCAGGAGTCCATGTGAAGATGTCAGCGTTCTGTCATAAGAATGCGATCAGCTTGTCGTGCAGTGCCCCGATGAGTGAGCCTCTAATTTGCACTCTCCTCTCTAGGTCCTCCGGGTTCGGTGGGATTAGATTGATAGCCTCATCAGACTGTGCTTGCTATAGAATTACTTTATCCCAATGGTCAAGTTCTCCTACTATTTTGGTGCTGCCACTCGATGCGATCTGGGACATATAATATGTATGCCCAGTAACTCATTCGCCCAACACTTCGCCTATATCGCAGGCTGTCAAAAACTTCATCTTCAGATATGATATTGACGTGACTACTCCAAACATTGTTAGACATAAGCGGCCTAGTATAGCGTTGTACATGAAGGGCAGGTCAATGACCAAGAAGGTGAGTGTACAACTTGTCGTTCTTGGGTATGTGCATAGGGTGACCTCCAACTGGATTGCTCCTTGGATGGCCACTGGTTCATTGTCAAGGCCATAGAGCGGGCCTTCGGCAACTTTTAACTAACTCTTTTTAAATCAAGCTTTAAAAACGCATCCAGGTAAAAGCAAATTATGAAAACTTCCATTATTAATAAAGATTTGCTTCAGTTGGTAGTCGACGCTACCATTCAAAACTAGTGTGGATACAACAAGAGGATCTGCATGGGGGGTGATTACATGTTCCATGTCATTATCACTAAAGGTAATGACGTTGTCTTTAGTGCACTGCTTCTTCCGCCCAGTCTGCTGCTCCTTGTGATCCGTTGAGGCCTTGGCTAGCCAGGTTGTAGTCATGTTTATCATTCCAACAAGAGGATCTGCATGGGGGGCGATTACATGTTCCATGTCATTATCACTAAAGCTAATGACGTTGTCTTCAGTGCACTGCTTCTTCCGCTCAGTCTGCTGCTCCTTGTGATCCGTTGAGGCCTTGGCTAGCCAGGTTGTAATCATGTTTATCATTCCAACTGCGACCCGATTATGAGGCTGGGAAGATTCTAGTTCCTCCCCGCTAGAGGTGCCAGAGCTCTATCCAGGGTCCCTGATGAACCTGGTGAGGTGGCCCCTCTGGATAAGCTCCTTAATTTCCCGCTGAAGTATCTTACAATATTCGAGTGTTCGAAAGATTGATAAAAATCGTAGTACTTGGCTAGATTTCCTCCCTCCACTTTCTTAAGTGGTTTTGGCTACTTAAGGAACTTTTTCCCATTTGGAAAATCATCTTGTGGTCGCCAAAGAGTTTAGGTTGTGAAAGTATTTGGGGGTGTTTCTTAGAGGAAAGGATTGGGCTAATTTGTCTTTTAATTAAAAATTCAAGGTTGTATTGAGATTAGCACTGACTTTTAAGGATTCCCGTATGGGATCGAGGAAGTACTGGTTAGATGCTCATTGTGAGATGTTTTAGAACCTCTAGAATACATAAGATGAACTGATGAGGTCATTTGTGGATAACTGAGAATTTGATTGCTCAAAAGGTAGATGGTTTGATAAGCACGCACAATGAATGGATAGGTGGATTATTTGATCTATTGTAAGGGTTTGATGATTTCTAAGATCGATTTGTATCCATAACGTTGTTGATTATAGATAATTAAAAATTATGCCCGTGGCAGCATTTAGGATTAAGGCACGATCATTACAAGTTTTGGTAATGTTGTTTAGGTTATAAATTCATTAGCATATCTGTGAATTTTATATGTTGAATTTTTTGACCATATTTGGATCCATATTATGATGGTCTCATCGATGAATTCAATGAACCATAGGGGTATATGAACCTTATTTAAGGACTGTGTCATAGATTAAGAAAGATTGATTGATGTAGCGTGGGTGCGTAGTTTTCTGGGTGTAATTGAACCCGATAAGATATTCGTTAAGTGTCCCTCGAGAATTTGCAATGTTCGTGGAGCGTTGACTTAGAAGTGGTTGGTATCCGTCAAAATAAGATATGTGAGAAAAACCTTCAAGGATTGAATAGTAGATTGTCGACCATGTCATTTGGATTGACTCTTGATGGATCAAGTATATTATATTAGAATGTGGTGCTTCTAAGGAAGATTTAGGACTACATTTTTCCTGAATATACATGGGTGTTTGCCCTTGGATAAGTGAAAGAAAAGTCCATGATCAGAGTTATTCTACCCGTGGGTTGGAGTTAGGAAATGAAGTCTCTCCTTTGAGAGCTTATAGGTGTTGCTTTTGGAGTTAGTTATAGCCTAATGATTTTAGGAGTCTGAATAGTTGTAATTTCAAGTGGGTGAATCTGTTTAAGAAATAGCGAGAATGAACCTCAGTGTCTTTTAAGGAAAGCGGGCCATAGTGCTGATAATCGACGCAAGGAGTCTTTAGACTTAATATACTTTCGGTGCTTTGTAGGAGATGTGAAACATAAATCACGAGTAATACTTAGAAAATGGGATGTCATATTCTTAATTTGGGAGACAGAATCATATCCGAAGTATTGGAGCTATAAAATTATGAAATGAGAAGTCATCATGGTTTTGCTTTGGGGTTGTTAGAACGATAAGGATTTTGAGTGTTTAAATAATTGTGGATTAGCTTTCGAGGACGGTCCATTCATTGTGAATTTGGATAATGAGTGCGGGTCAAATAGGATGGCTCGTTGGTGTGTCAACGAGATAATAAGTTTATTGAATATTTAGGCTTCAAGACTTAGATGGTGATTTGAGATTGTGACGAATTATTGAGTGATCGTCTCAATTATGTCTTCTAAGTTAATCATAATCTGAAGATTAAGGACCTTAGCTTAGTTGTGTTGATATTTTTGGATTTTTTTACTCAGGCCTATAGTTGTCAGATAACCTAGGAGTCCGATAGGAGTCATAGATGCAAGTTGTAAGAAGATCTTCAATACACAAATAAGTGATTAATCAAAATAGCGGAAGTGTGTGTGGGCTTGCAACTTCCTTGGGTATCAGGATATGATTGAGGCTTAAAGTGAATGATCATGTTTGCAATATAGAAATTGCTGATTGGCAGATAAGTTGCCCATTCATTGTCGATTTGGATCATGCGTTCTAGTGATTTGTCGGTTTGTCGACATACTAATGGAAGAATGAGAATATAAAGTATTTTAACATTGAGGTTTGATTGCGATTTGAAGTTTATGCTGAAACCTTAGTCAAATTCGATCAGAGAATTTTGGGTGTCAAGTTGTATTAGATATGGTGATAAATTACCAATAGATGATTCATTGTTAAATAATTAATCAGAGTTTCATAGTAAAAATGTGGCGAACCCACATATTTTAAGGTTCAATTTGAGGCCCAAAAGAAATGATCATCTTTGAGGCCTAGCATAAGTTGAAGTAAGGATTGTTAGCTATTTATGGTTTTGAACTGAGTTGGAGAGGTAGTTAATAAGTTTGATTTATCTTTGAACTTGATAGATTTAGATTTTTGATAGCACGCATTGTGTAATAAGAATTGGAATGATTCAAAAGTTTAAGGTTCTCCAGGATAATCATCTAATTGAGGAAATGACTTAGGAGCGCTAGAAAGAATCTAAAAAGATTGCCTCCGATTATAGAATATCGAGGTTCGTTAAATTTTGAGAACGAAATTTTTATAAGTGGGGAAGAATATAATATCCCGAATATTTTTATCTGATTTAATTGGATTTATTAATTTACTTTTGATAATTTAGGTGTGATAAAAATTAATTAAATATTATAAATTTTGGAAGATATTTAGATATGTTGGGTCGGCATCCAAAGTGCGCCCATTTGGTTGTCCGAGTATCGATTTGGGTTTTAAAATAAAAAAACGAAATATATAATAATAATAATAATAATAATAATAATAATAATAATAATAGAAAGCAGAAGGAGAACGAAGGGAGGAGAGCTCAAGTGGTAGTTGAGGTTTTTGAAAAGAATGGAGAAAGGAGGTTCGCCGAGGAAGAATGTGGCTCACGGGTGGTCGGTAGTGGCTGGCAACGGGCACACACAGTGGTGGTCGACTGGTGCAGCTTGGTTCAAGCGGTAGCAGCGCGGGAGGCCAGCGTCGAGGAGAGAAACGGCGTAAAGGAGAAGAGGAGGAAATGGAGGCTTTCTGGTCCAATTCCAACTTCGAGCTAGTTGAAAAAGTTGTAGATCAGGTCGAGGTAAGTAGACTCATACCTTCTTTCCTCTCTCTCAATTTTTACTCAATTTTTCTCGGATGTTTTTGTTCTCATACCCACCTAAATCATGAAAAATATGGAACCCATAACACTAGTATAATTTATTTACCGTTTGATACCCAATTTTTCCGCTGATTCGCCCGGTTTGGCTTCACCAAATCCTAACCCACACCCAGCTCGGGTTGCCCTTCCCATTTCTAATTTCTATACTTATTTTGCCCTTAATTGTGTATTTTCCATGTTCCAATTATGTATATACTTTGGTTGGATGTCCGATTTTTTAAAAATTGACCCATTCGGCACGTTCGGACACTCTAAACCAGCACTGTTATTATTCATCCAAGAATATCATGAATTTCACATGTTCCCACCTTATTTAATTACTATGTGAACCATGTTTAATTGGAAATGTCTAATGATAAGTTCTGGAAAAATGTGTTCGTGCTCCATTTGTAAAGGAAATATGTCCCAGAGGTCTCTAAAGTGATAATTGTCTCCCGATGATAAGAAGTTCTAATCTTTGCTATGCATTATGATATCTATGCATCCAAATTGAATCGTGAAAAGATTTTAATTCGAAGGAAAGATAAAAATCGTATAAGTATTCAAAGGAAAATTCACAATTGAATATGTGATCGAACTGATCTCTCGGATAGAGATATTGTGAATGAAATTATGGTGGACCTTCCCTCAAATAAATAAGGAATAATGAAATTAGAACCACAGAATTAGGTTACGGAGGGCAATATCATTACCATGTCAATAGTATTACAGTAGAGACTTAAGGATTATTTTAACTGCGTATTGTAGCGGGTAATACTCTTGCAAGCCTTAAAATATTATTGTGGGACAATGAGGACTACCTCTGGACCGCAGGAGGTTAGGATAGCATTTTATTAGCTATGTATACCGGTAATAGGTATACCGCTATGCCATATGGTGTTCGGCCTATTTATAGGCATTATGTGAATGGCCCCTCCTCTAAGTCAATAATAAGAGCTCACGGCCTTCGATCATGTGGAGTATCATGATCCTCTCCTCGTTCTCCTGCACATTTAATTAGTAAGGTTTACTGAATCTAGTCTACAAATATTATTATAAATCATAAAAAGTGTATAGAATTATATTTCATATCTTCAAGTTTCTTCTCATATTCCTTCCGTCCCGTTCCATACTTCATTTGAATATGTATATTGTTGATTATTTATTTATAATACACTTATTGAACTGTTAGCTTACCCTTACTTCTTCTTCCTTCCAGATGAGACTCACGTACTGGCGGCCAAATAGATAGAGTAAGGAAAGGGATTTTGCTAAAGGATAATTATTGGACTTTGAGGACATAGAATCTAGAATGTGGTGGATACAATATTTACGTAAATAGTTGATTAAGTTTAAAGTTTAAAGTTAAGTATTAAATCGTGTCATAGCATGTTATTTATTATTTTAGATTCATTGTTATGCTTTCGCAGATCATTTATGGATATCGAATGCTTCCGCAAGTATAATGTTAGGCTTTGTATAGGTTTCTAGATGGCATCTCTCATTTGATCAAATATGGTAATTGTGAATACTGTGTTGGAGTCATAAATGAATGACATTTGATTAATCTGAGTATGTATTGTGGTTAAATTTTGAGGTTTAGTTGTATATATGCTTTGTATAGGTTCTCTTAATCAGGTTATATGTATGATTTTTGTCCATTTTTAGAGAAATTTTATCCAATTTTCTACAAAAATTTAGCAACGTGCTATTAAATAAAAAGCATATTAGCTCATATTTGAATAAGCATGATTATTGATGGAGGTTATTAGTAGATTATGACCCATTCCGTCACACAAATAGTGGTTTCTCCTCAATTGATTGAAGAATTTCACTTTGGAGGCAAAAGAACTTTGCAACTATGTCATCCTAGTGAAACACCAGTAAAAATTCACCTGGATTGAAAGGATTCAAACAACTATGTCTAGATTGGCTCTAATTTGGATCAGGATCTAAGGTAAAGAATTTTGGAATTCCTAAGAAACAATTTATATATTTTTTGCCTAGACAATAATTGATATGGAAGGGATCTTGATAAAAATAATGATTCACAAGTTGAGTATCATCTCGGGTATAAGCCTGTTTAACAAATAAGAATAAATTATTTCATGAAAAAATTGATGGCAATGCGTGAAGAAGTTAATAAATTGTCAATGCTAGTTTCATACAAGATATCAAAATTACATAGTGACTTTCTAGCATAGTACTTGTAAAGAAGAGTAATAAAAAATGAAGAATATACATTATTTTTATAGATATGTATAAATTATATCTAAAAGATAGTTTTTTATTTTCAAGGATAGATCAGTTGGTAGTATCTACATCGAGCTTCAAATGCTAAGTTTTATAGATGCCTACTTAAGGTATAATTAAATTCAAATGAACTCAGATAAAAAATTATTTTATGAAAAAATTGATGACAACGCATGAAAAAGTTAATAAATTGACAATGCTAGTTTCATACGAGATATCAAAAACACATAATGACTTTTTGGCATAATACTTGTAAAGATGAGTAATGAAAAATAATGAATGTACATTAATTTTATAGATGTGTATATGTCCAAAATATAGTTTCCTATTTTAAGATAGATCAGTTGGTAGAATCTACATCGGGCTTCAAGTGCTAAGTTTTATAGATTTCTATTTAGGATACAATCAAATTTAAATGAACCTAGGTAAAAAATAGATACTTCTTTCATAATGCATTAGGGTATATATTACTACAAGGTTATACTCTTTAGCCTAAAAAATTCTGAAACCACTTATTAGAGGCTAGTTAACAAAATATTTAAGCAACATGTCAATTAGAATATAAAAGTTTACACGGGCAATATGTTGATCAAGAGCACATATACTAATATTAAAGATTTAATAGAGACATTTGATATATTTTGGACTTACCAAATAAAATTGAACCCACCTAAGTGCATGTTTAGGGTCACTTCAAGAAAGTTTCAACTTTCATAGTCACTCATTGTGACATAGGTGCTATATGAAGAAAACTAAAGTCATTATGGACATTAAGCTACTAAGGTTTGTCAAAAACATTTAACAATTTACAAGATAGTCAATAGCATTGTCTCGAATTGTGGCCAAACTAGTAGAAAAATATTTGTCATTTTTTAAGGCCTTAAAAGAAGTCAAAATAAATATATTCAAATGAATTTATGAGTGTAAGCAAGTTTTTTGGATCTAAATGAATATCTTGCACATCCATCCTTGTTGACCCAATTTAAGAAGGTTAGAGGCTTATATAACTGGTCATTTCAGACACAACTTTGAGTACTCTCCTAGTCAAGAAAGAATTAGGAGTCTAGATGTCATTGTATTATGTTGGCATGATTTTGACAGATTCTAAAACCCGATACACTTAAATGGAAAACACTACACCAGCCTTAGCCTGCCACCAAAAAAGATCAACCTTACTTCCAAGCACACAAAATTATTGAATTAAATGACCAAACTTTAAGAAAGACCCTCCAAAAGCTAAAAGCAGCTAAACAATTAGTTAAGTGGTCTAATAAGCTAGGTGGGTTTGACATAGAGTTTTTAACTTGGCCGTTAATAAAAGCTTAGGCCACTATAGACATTATTATTGAAACAACCATCTTAAATTTACTAAAATTGACAACAAAAGAAGAATTATTAGAGTCTCTGACAACTCATTGTTAACTCATTGAACCTTTCACATTGATGGAGTGTCTGGTCAAGCAAGCAATGGAGTAGAAATAATCATGACCTCTTTGGGTGGAATAGAGCTCAAATGATTAATTACATTTGAATTTGAATTTTCGATAATTAACAATGTGATTGAGTCTGAACTTTCTTAATTGACTTAAAATTAGCAAGAGAATGCTCTGTAAAAATATTTTTTTGTATACAACTATGTATCGTTAATCAACCAAGTGGTAGTTAATTTCAAAGCCGATCACCAAGGCTTGACAAAGTATTTAAACAAAGTTGAGGCCCTCTCGTCAGCTTTGGAAAAATATGAAATCATCCAAATTCCACATGAAAAAAGTGGGAAAGCAGATTGTCTTTTCAAAATAAAAACTTTTGGGAATCTGAATTAATATATTTAGGACATGCAAGAAATTCCTTACGGACCTAGCGATGGAGAGCCGGATGAGGTTTACTAAGTTTTAGGCTAGATAACTTGGATACGTCCACATCTAGAATACTTGCAATTCGGCAAGCTATTGGACGATTAATTGGAAGCCAAATCAGTGGCAAATCATTGACAAATAATCATAATACCAAAGCAATTCCATCCCATACATGTGATGTTTAAATTTGGTAAAAGCTAATTACGCACCTAGAGAAGTATACCTTAGCATATACGAGACGCATTTGGGAAGAAAAAGGTTTGACCTTTAAGATTACAATGGAGGAGTACTTCTAGCTAATAGTGAAGTAAGATGCCATTGAATTTATGAAGAAATGAAACTACTGTTAGATGAATAGAAACATACCAATGCTCCACAAAAATGATGGCCATTTAGACTACATGGTCTTTTGTATAGTGGCATATAACTAATTAGTGTAGGCAAAAATGAGCTAAGTGAAATAATTTTTATAGGGCTAGATATATTAGGATCATTTTATGTTCCTTCTAAGCAACACAAATTTGTTATAATAGTTATCAATTACTTTACCAAATGGATGAAAATATATCTATTGACCAAGATAATGAAACTGAATGCCACATAGTGTTTGTGTTAGAATATGATTTGCAAATTTGAAATTTTAAAAGTTATCATCAAAACAACACTAAATTTTTCAAGAATAAGTTCATAAGATATTGTTGAGCCTTGGATTTTGCTTAATCCATTCCTTAGTTTTATATCCAAAGACAAATAGGCAAACAGAAGTAATTAATTGGACAATTGTCTACGAATTGAAGGCCAAGTTAGTCAATGCCATAAGAGCATGGGTAAATGAACTCCTAAAAGTATTTTGGGCATACTGGACAACTCTCAAGGAAACTATCCTAAATGACTTACAATTTATATTTTTGCACTAGACAATAAACTTAGTAGAGATAGGATTATAAAGTTGTTGAGTGATCAACTTCAATCAGATAGAATGTTTAATTCTTGAAATAAAACCTAGACCTTTTTGAAAAATCAAAAACATGGCAATAATTCAGACTATAATATACAAACATTGGGAGACAAGATACTATAATCAAAAGGATAAGAAGTGAACATGCAAAGTCGATAACTTAGTACTGAGGAGTTGTCTCCCAAATGTTAATGCCCATTCTTATTATCAATTGTACTTAGGAATGATATGTATAATTACAATCCTTGGTTAAGAAATTAGTCCCCTAACTATGGAATTCTTTTATCTCAATAAATAAATAAATATATATATATATATATATTAGTGATAGATCAGCCAAGGAATATAAAGCTATATCCTACCTACTACAAAATTCTTATACAATGATGTCTATAATTCTAAGTAGCATTAAATAAATTTTGTTCGATTTTGGATCCTTACATGTTTGCATTAACTATTGTATATATAACCAACTTAGACTAAGGTTAATCTTGAGTCAAATGATTCCTTTACACAAATTGTCTAATAGAAACACCAACCTTAATAGGTAGTTAATTAAAGTGTAGGTTTAATAGAACCATATGGCTATAAGAATAGTTGCACCCCATGATACTCAAAGGTTTAGGGGGATGAGACTTAAAAGTTTAAACGGCCATAAAAAAGCTAAATCTCTAATGAGTACGAGTTCATTGACAATTGACTATAAGGTTAGTGACCTAGTTATTAAATTATCAGGGTCATGCAATCCTGATCCCAACACTCAAATTTTTTTTATTACATAATTTGAATTTAACATGAAATTAGATTTTTAATTCAACATATAAAAATCTATTGCTTTATTTAACCAATTTATACCCAAAATAATAGACAAGGATGCAAATTTGTATCAATCATAGTTAAATAGTTTGAAATATAATTCTAAAAATATAATTATAAGATTCAAAAGTCACATCAGAAAGTAACTCAAAACTCAATACTGTACAACCAAAAACCACAAGAAAAGAAAATCTCAACCAAAATTAAAGTATCCGAATATAAACTTTAACATGAATTGAAATTAAACTTAAAATTGTCACAGACTGGTGGACTTATACAAAATTCACTAGAACCAAAATAATATCTATTGATTTGAATAACTAAAATATAATTAAACATTTAAAACATTCAAAAAAATAATTCTCGGAAAGCCCCCTCAGGTTCTCAAGATATCCACAAGTTTATTGGAACACACTAATCTAATAGGTTAGTAAACAATGATAAAAATGAGTTTAATACTCAATAAAGTATATATAATTATATATGTCAACATATCAAACGAAATATGCAGAAATAATAATTGTTATCAAAAGGTCGATATATTGATCATATAAATTTTTAATAAAGCAGGCAGAAAATATATACAAATTTTAAAGTATGCCAAATCCTTTTAAATATCGAAAAACATGCCAAATTCATACAATGTTTATGTATATAAAATTTTTATAAGTTAAGGACAAATAATAATACGAATATACGAAAATCTTTCAAACTTATAAGGAATCATGAATTGGTGATAATATCACCAACAAGGGTCATATATTAAAATTCAGGATATGATTATTTTTAGATTATCAAATACCATATGTTATTAATTATGACCCATGAATGGGTCGACTATATATTATTCTATATAGTTAAAATTAAATATTACTTTTTTGACCCGTAAATATTATGTTCGACTTTCGATTTATAATAAATTTATTAGAATATATCTAAATATATCCTATCAATTCTCTACAATTATTGTTATTTAATTAAAATTAAAAACTTTACGTAGGAATAATAGTGTAAGAATTGTTGACATGCAAAAACTTAAGTGCGAAAATTAGTGACATGTAAAACCATTTATTGTGTTTGATGTTCATTAAATACATTATTATTAGACATTAGAATAGTACTTGATTCTCACATTATAAAATGATTGCACGAGAGATGAAAAACTCTCATATCTTCTGACAGCCATTGGAATCAAAAGAATTCAACAATTGTATCAGTTATAACAAGATATTCTAGCTCAGCTCTTGATTGAGCTATCACATATTACTTTTTCTGTGCAAAAAAATAAGAAATGAATGCAAAAAAAGTAGTAACCAGTAATAGTACTAATCAGTAGTATTGCCAACCCAAAGTCAGGAGAAACAAGCAACTGTAGTAACCAACAAGCGGAAAATGAAGTACATGAGAGGGTGATCATTTAATGTAACGAAGAATCCAAAATAGTAGCCACACATTAGATAGATCGAGGGGCAATCATAAAGTAACTTATAATATGAACACTATGGATAATATTAGGACAAATAATAGTAAAATAAACAAATCCCTCGATAATATATCGCGTCCAAAAGGAGACTGAATGTTAATATACACTAACAATAAGATTAATATAAACAAAACAGGGATAATAAATATGAAGTCAAATATTAAGTAACAATTGTAAGATAAGGTAAATAGGAAATGCATAGTCGTTATTACTACCACAACAGCAACAAAAAATCTGCTGCAGAAATATAGTCTACTCCCATGAAAAGGAGAGAGTTTGAGGCGGTCCACCAGCGGGAGGCCCAGCCTGGAAAACAACCTGGCAAAGGCTGGCGCTGTCGCTCCTCTCGCTGAGCACAAGTCCGGGTCCTCCTTCCTGATGATCTTCCAACCCTTGGGAACCTGTATACTCTGCTGCGCCGCCGTAGTTCCAGCCAGAGATCAAGGGGCCGGCAGAAGCCATCGGGTGGTCCCGCTGATGCATCACACTGTTCAGGCCGGTATCATGTGAACCAGCGGCAGGCGATGATGACAGAAGAGAGAGAGCACGATCAGATTCGATTGTCGCATGGGTTAGCCTGCTGCAGAAGATTTTCGGGTTGTTGGTGCCACTGCTGCCGCTGGGGGATCCTGATGCGGGGCTTGGGCCATGGAGCGGTGGTTGTTGGGGAGAAGAGTAGGATCCGTGAAGACGGGAATCGGATCCTTGGAGATAAGGAAATTGTCTTCCTCTGATGGGAAGAGGGTAAGAAGCTGAGAGTGGTTGTGTACAGCTGCTGCCGCCGCCGCCGTAGAGTGGTGGACTCGTCTCGAGTTTAACAGGTCCGGGCCATGCGGAGCTCATCACTGAAGTAGGCGGGGGAATGATTGCCGAACCGCTGAATGGTATAAATTCTCCGTCTGTAAGGCACACACTTTCTACTCAACGAGAGCTTATAACAGGTAAGTATGTAAAACAATCAGAGAACACTGATAGTCGTCAGGCTGTAGATATGAGAATTGTTCAAGCACGATAGCCCAAAAAAAAAAAACAGAAAAACAAAAAAAAAAGAAAAAAAAAGAAAATGAAACCCAAACTCAATTTAATATGATACGACTGAGTACGAATTGATCAATTTGAATTAGGATGTGGGCAAATTCTGAACTTTCTATTGGATTTGGGTTTGGTTTGATCTAGTATGCCCCCAATCGAAACGTGACTTAAATTTAGTAGGTAGGTATAATAACAACTATAATATTTATTACATAAAAATATGTAAATGCCAACTAATATATTACAAAAATAAAAAATAATATATAAACACCGACTAACCCTAATATAAAACTGATGTTTACACTTTATGTCATTTTATGTAATCTAGATTTTGGCATTAGAATGGACATGCGTTGAATGAGTATTTTAATAATTAAATATTATAAAAAATATAAAAAAAACAACTATTAAATATTATAAAATGTAGACTTTTGATTAGAAAGATCTAGGGATCATTGGGCATCCAACATGCGATGGACGGTCGATGGTTGGGGGGCACAATGGAGCGCCACAAGCCCGGGATATATATATATATAGAGTGGACAAGTAATGACACCAAACCTTGGCCGCCGGAAAGGAAATTTGCAGGATTAACAAAGAGAGATTGCCGACGAGGTTTCCTTCTGCGACGATTGTGCCCCTCGAGACGTTTCCGGCAGCTTCTTTTTCCCTCATCAAACTCCACCGGTGAGTGGAACCTATTTTCATGTGCATGGAGGAAGTTAAGTCTTGCTTTCATGAACCACAGAGTCGTTAAAGTAGAGATGATCATAATTGTAGGTTGAAACAACCACCATAATAATATAGTCAAAATACAGCCTTTTTTACTCTCAAATCTTCCGTTATTTCTTCTCTTTCCCCTGCTTCATTTGGTACCAGAAGGATCAGAATTTGTTTGCAAAGAAAAAAATGCATTGGAGTTAAAATGTTAGATAAATAAATCTATTTTTCAAACAGTTTCTCAATTTATTTTTCTCATATTCAAACAACGGGTGAAATGCTCTGGATTCTAAATAGAGGGATGATGCTTAAAATAAAAGATTTTCATAGTCACCCTTCCTATGAATCAGAAGTTAACCAATGCAAATAGATTTCTCCCATTGTAGGCTCCAAAAATGGTTTTGAGGTTGTAAAAATATGAAAAGTGAGATAAAATAAAATTTCCATATGTCTGTAATATACAATGAATAATCTTTCTACAAGAGAATTAGCCGGTCTATATTAAAAATATTATAATAATTATTATTATATAAATAATCTAAATTAAAAAATATCAATAATTTAATTCAGAAATAACATTACATATATATTAATATACATAAATAACCTAAATTAGTGGATTTTAATCATCTAATTCAGTAAGAATATGGTACAATATTCTAATATCTTCCTTAAACTCAAGATAGTATCAAAGATACCAACTTGAGTTTAAAAATCAAATTAAGATGGAGACTAAATGAATAAACTTTTGTAAATATATCAATCAATTAATTAGTGGTACAAATTGAAAAAAGCCAAAAGTGTCCTCCTTGAGGGAATGACACACAAAATGGGAAGTAATCTTGATGTGTACTTTTATATGTATGAAATATATTATTGTAAATAATCTGGACAATATTATAATTATCATTGATAAAGAAGAGTACCATTGGTTTGAGTTACAGCGATATTCTAAAAAAGCTAATGAAGCCAAATAAGTTTTGATAATGTATCAGTAATAGCGCAATATTTAACCTCAATATTAGAGTGAGTAATAATAGTTTGCTTTTTACTGTGCCAACAAATAAGAAAATCCCCTAACAAGTAGATGAAAATAGTAGTAAATTGTCAATAGGTAGGGTCATTTGCCAAATTAGTATCAAATTAAATTCAAAACTTTAATGAAAAGTAAGAGGAAAAGAATAGGCCATGGCATAGGATGCCCTTCACATAATGGAGAATATAAAGAATAGTTATATAGTAAATAGAATAAGGAGTTGACATAAATTGAGTAACAAAATGCACAACATAGACAATATCAAGTCTAATAACAGTGAATTATATGAGGCCTCCAACTATATGGTGATAAAGGATAGTATCGAAAAGAGATTTACCATCAATAATACAAAGTTTGACATTGTACACAAGAAGGTTATTAGCCATCTTACAATCAGTAAGCTAGCACGAAAAAGGAGATTAGAAGCATACGTGATTTATATCAAATGGTAGACATCAAAAGTGGAAGATATCTTAAGTTCGAAAAAGTAGCAAAGGAAATTAAGATCTTTTATTTCAAATCATTGACCTAAAAAAATATTTAAATTCAAGGATGTTAAAACTATCATCACTAATAATGATCATGTCATTAATATATAGTAAAATAATTATATTGACACAAGTATAACAAGTAAATAGAGTAAAGTCATGAGAATTGAAAGTAAACATAAATTGTGAAATAATAGAGTTGAACTTGACAAATTAAGTACGAGGAACCTACTTAAAATTTTATAATATTCATTGAAGATGACATACCTGACTAAAAAAATGAGGATAATATGGAGAAGGTTTTATGAAGGTCTCTCAATCAAGTCTCCATGCAAAAATATATTATTCATAACTATTTGAAACAAAGTCTATTTGGTACAATTGAGAGAGATCCAATAGAATTGATGAGAGCAACAGGAGTAAAAGTATTCTCATAATTAATGTCATATTCTTAGATAATGACACTGGTTACAAGTCAAGCTTTATATCAGACTTTTAAACTATCAAAATTTATTTTCTATTTTTATACTAATTTGTTTCTTATTATAGTCTTACCAGATGAGAAAGTAGTCGAATCCCAAGTGTGAGTTTTGTGAATAGTATCAAACTTTTTGAATATAACTTGTTACCAGAGGGGATTCGAGTATACTTAACAATAACTACATGTCATATGAAATGTAGTAAGAGTAGAAAAATAGTAATAGTTATGAAGATAGATAGGAGGAGCACGTACTTGACAGGAGTAACAAATATCCATAGTGGAGGAGGACTATAAAGGCATAATTATAATGTTAGGATCATCAAATAATTTAGACTCGTTGGAAGTGGCTGAGTTTATAGAACATGCATCAAGTGAAAATTTGAAAAATAATAGATGATTGGATCAATAAAAATTCAACAGAAAGAGGAAGTACCTTAAGGAAAGGAAGAGGTATCAGTAAAGTTTCTGTATTTTTAAAATTTAATATTTCTAAAAATACGAAAATAATTGATTATAGAATCATGACACTAATAGTCTTTATGTTTAATGCCATAATCATAAAAGTAGTAAAGTCGAAAGCGACGTTCAAATTTAGTATACTCATAATGAAAGTGTAGGATAAAGTAAGCACATCTAAAAATATTAAAAATAAAATAATCGAGTACCTTTTTATAGAGACACTCAAATAGAAATTGGTTTGAAATGATAAGAGATAAAACGCAATTAATATTGTAAATGACTATCAAGGCATCCTCTCCCTAAAAAGATTCAGGATTAGAAGTAAAGATGAGGAGAATATAAACAGTGTTAACAATATGACGATATTTATGTTTAACATGACCATTTTGTTAAAAAGTATAAGAATATAATCGATGTGATATAATACCTTGTGAGGTTCCCAAATCAAAAATAGAATTAACATGAGGTTAGGAATATCTCTCTACATAATATTAGAATATTGGATAATTAAATGTATGTATTAGAAGAACTTGGTAAAAATCCTGGAACTTTTGATGTTGAAAACACCACCCGAAGCTCCCCCGCTCGCCACACGCTCGAGTCCGCTCGAGCCAAGAATCCAGGAGCCCCGCCGCCTGATGCGCGCTCTAAACCCGCTCAAGCGAACTTTCCAGAACCTTCTGGAAAGCTCTCGAGCTCGATAGACGCTCAAGCTCCGCTCGAGCGAATTTTCTAGGGCCTTCCAGAATCCTCCAGAACCTTCCGCCGCTCGCTCCTCGCTCGCTGGGCGCTCGAGCGGCCCGACGACTATAAATAGGCGGCCAGCCATTTGCGAGAGGAGGAGGGGAGAGGAAGAGAGAGAGAGAGAGAGAGAGAGAGAAAGAGAGAGGAGGAGCCACGCGAAGAAGAAGGAAGGAAAATGGAGGCTTTCGAGTCCGATTTCGAGTTCAAGGTAGTTGGAGAAAATGTGGAGCACATCGAGGCAAGTATTCTCATACTCACTGTTTGTTCTCTTGTAATTTTTATTCATTCTCCATTGGGTACGATCATCTCGATATCCACCCAAAATGTAGAAAAAATGCATAACCCATGATTTATATAATGAACATATAGCCCTTTGTCCAAATTGTGGATCAAATCGACCGGTTTGGTACCACCAAACCCTAACCCTTGCGGTAAAAGTCGGGCTCACTATTTTCCCCTTCAAATTATGTTTATTTGACCTCAAAATATGAACTACCACGCCCCAAATACGTATACATATTGACCGGGTGTCCGATTTCACAAGAATCGACCTATTCACGACTGGTCTCCAATCCTCTAACTATATGCTGTCACTTTGTTTATACGAGAATAAGAAGAAAAATTACATGTTTTATCTTCCTTTAATTATCATGAAAATTATGCCTAAATTGTTTAAATATAACTATAAGCTTCGGATTGAATCTATGTGTACCGCTTACAATGAAATGGGCACCGGTGGAATCCAAAAATGATTTCGGCTCAATAAGGTAAAGAAATTCTAAAGATCTCTCTTGAATCCAAATTGAATCGTTAAAGGGAATAAGTTCAAAAAAGAATAAGAATCATATAAGCAATCGAAGGAAAATCCACAAAGCACGTAGGATTGCAATGTGAAATGCTTAAGTTCCCAAGTAAGATGTGAAACGAAGGAATAAACGGAGGGAAGTCCACAATATGATATGAGATGATATATGAATGATGAAATCTCCCAAATGGCGGGAGATACGATACATGAGATACGGTGGACTTTTCCTCAAATGAATATGAAAATAGAATCATGAAACTAGGACCATAGACTTTCAGATGGGTAGTATTCTCTGGCTTAACACGTCCATCACGGTATAAACCCGAAGAATACTTGGGCCATGTATTCTAGTCGCTTGTGTGTAAGCGGGTGGTGTCCGTGTCACGCCTTAGATACTATTGTGGAAGAACGAGGACTGCCCTGGTACCCCGGGGGAATGGGGCGATTTACAGCACGATGTGCATGACCCCCCAGATGGGTCGTAAAAGATAATCCCTCACGGCCTTAGATCATGTGGAGTATCATGATCATTTTCTCGTTCTCTCACATCGTTTGCTAGTACGACCTACTAGCCCTGGTCCGCAAAGATTAATGTAAATTGATAAAGCATGTTCAAATGGTAACTAAAGGTTCCAAAACATGATGAATGGCAAATCGGTACTTCTAAATGGGTTTCCTTGTATTGAATGCATGTCGCCCCTTCTTCTTCCTTTACGTATCTTTACTGTTTGACAGTGATGTATGTTTACACTTGCTGGGCTTTTAGCTCACGCTTGCTATCTCTCCTTTGAGATGAGAATGCTATAATGCTCTACAAGGCTAAGTAAGTTATAAAGCGAGATAGGCAACCTAATATCCTGTACGGAGCTTGAAGACTTAGATTGATTACTCAAAGAACAGGGGAATAGCATCTCGGGGAATTCCAAAGGTATATTATACATGTTTATATGGATGAATAGTTTAGTTTTTGTATATTATGGTTTCATGCTTCCACAAGTTACTTATTAAGGTTGTTATTTGGGTATCCTTTAGTAGGCATCCTTTCCGAGCCGGCGTTGTACCTAAGTTATGATGTCGGTGCCACCGGAGGTATTGTGGTGGCTATATGATCCTGTGGTTTGTTGATATAAGTATTGTGGATTAATGTACGGGATTAATTACAGGTGTTTGCATCCGATTTACAAACAAAACTCTGCCCAATTTTCTCTAGAATTTATAATATCCACTCTGGACATTAGTGGATGTAACTATTGACGGAGGGTTATTTAAGGAAATAACCTGGTCCGTCACAATTGGTATCAGAGAAAGGGATGTCTTAAGGATTGATCTGAATCGTATGCGGAAGCCTAGGTTAAATAAGGTAGTCGAAGGCATAGGGTGACTAAGATAAGTCAAATAATTCTAGTTGCCCTAGAATATACAACCTAGGCTAAGATTTAGTTAGGAGTAATGAATAGAAATGTTTGCTGGATTACGGTACCCTAAGTTGATGGATAAATACGTTCATTATCTTAATGTGTCTGTAAGCTAATTGGTGTTGTCTTGCCCCGGAAAGGATATCTATGGCCAATTGTGCTGCTGAGATTAAAGGTGGTCAATCAGGTGATGGTGAGGACCAGACATCTAAATTTATTGAAGATGCTAAGATCTAGAAGGCCTCGTTTGAACAAAAATCGAAAGATGAAATGTTAAAGAATACCTTGAGGACTGATTTTGATTAAATTTGGTTTGAGGATTAGGATTAGAAATGCTTGGATATCATGATAAGTGAAATGGATAAGGAAAACCGTGAGTTCAAGGTCCGGATGACTCAAACTCAATTCTGGTGACTGTAAATTCGAAAATGGTAAAATTGTGACCAGTATGATAATGATTATGTGTTTGAATTCTAAGAAACTCAAATAGCAAAATTAATGATCATAAGGTGAGATCAGTATTATACTGAGTAAGTATTGAAAAGGCATTATGGCAATCAAATGCTCAGGAAGATAAGCAGTATTGTAGGACATCTAAATGAAGTTCTTTAATCGATAGGTATTCTTCCCGACAAGTTAAAAAGTAAGATTTTGAGATTGAGGAATGTCCTTATAGAGGTCGGACGGTGAAGAGGTCTAGTGTTTTGAATCGGAATTCTAAGGTATTATCACGAGGGGTTAAGTATTACCCATCGTAATAAAGGATAAGGCTCTTGAGTTTGATACTGTAGCATTGGCATCATTTTGGAGATTTCGGGTCTAAGTTTTCATAATACCTTTAAGATATGTATCATTGAAGAATCTAGGCTTTGCAATAACGGCATAGAGATCTGTAACACCTTGGGTCCATACGTTTGTTGGGTTAATCTGAATAATTTCATAATGCCAATCTTAATGTGACATTAAGAATGATGGATAAGGTAGGAGCAATAGATTGAGGTAGTGTCTGAACTCTTGGGTAGTGCAGAACCTTCAAAGAATGGGATTTGGATCCTAAGAATTCGGAGGATGTTGCGCTCCAAATAAGATAGAAGGTGAAGTCGTCTTTGGATGACTGACGTAAAAAGGATTATGGGTCTTAGGGTTGAGGAGAGATCATAGAAATTATTGTGAATGTTTATCCTAACTCGATGGGAATTTCAGAATATATTTTAAGTAGATACAGTCCGACTGTATGAATAGGAATTGCCCATGGGATGGATAATAATGAGCCTAGTACTTGGAATCGAGGCCTCACGATAATGGTATGAAACAAAGAAGTGTCATCCATCGTAGAAAAAGGTAATGTTCCCAGGTTTTGATACTTCGGTATATGTGGGATTCAGAATCCATACCTTATTAAGGTTTCCTAAGCTTATTTGTCAAAAGATCGTAAGCCTTATACTAATTGTATCGAGGTTTATGACGTTGATTGCCCTGTGGTGCTAAGACTCAATATGACACTGATAGTGCCTTGATCTGAGGAGTAGTTATGCTACGCCAGCATAAATTGCGGCGGCAAGACATGATATTTGCCATCAAGTTATTTTGAAAACGAAATATAAAGAATGGGTTAGCGCCAAGATGATATTGTTTTGCCTACAAGTCGCTTATAAAATATAAGCTTTAAGTTTACACCTGGGAATCGTTTTGTGGTCACTAAGATACTTAAATAATATAAATGACGTTACCTAAAGGAAGCAATAAGCCCGAATTGTTTCTTAACCACTAAAGTGATGGTTGCTGTGAAGCTGTGCCAAGAATTGGCACCCAATTTAAGGACTCCATATGGAACCGATGAAGCATCGACTAAGTCTTTTGCCGTAAGGTGCTTCAATACCTTTGGGATGACCTTATCAATAAATTCTTAAAATCGATAAGGTGAAAGGGCCTTATTTGAAGATTGCACCATGAATTGTGATAAATAATTAATCATGTGTGCAATTATAAAGGAGATGAAAGTTTGGGAGAAGTATAATGTTGAGTATGTGGTTACTCTGATAGGAGACATGCAATTCTTTTATGAAAGTTCTAGAATTGTTTACATCTCTTATCTTGCATGAGTAGAAGCCTGTCATCAGTATGACCCCATCCATGTTTGAAGTTGCTCATTAGGAATCAAGTTTAGAAAATTACTAGGAAGTCATCTTGCAAGAAGAAATGACCACGAAACTGAGCAAATAAGATAAGCGGTTTAAGGATCAGAAATGACTAAGCGAAGAAAATACTCTGCCTTTGGTTCTAAAATGAAGAGCCACCATCTATATATATATATAAGGCCAAGAAATTGTGAGACAAGAAGTCCTCACCGTTTCAAAAGGACAGTAAGAATGATTATATTATTGGAAAATTTTGGAAATAGCAGTCTAGGATAGTCTATATATTGAAGTTTGGACGATATGCGAGGATCTAATTAGTAGACTCATTGTTATGCCAACAAGATTTTGAGGGCACGAATACTTGGGGTTGAAATTTTACACGATAAGGTTATTTGGAAAATAGGTATGATTGAAATTTTACTCCTGAGGATTTTGTGAAATGATGGTAGGATTTGTCTTTATGATATTTTGGAGTTCATGGCTGCTATGTAAATACAATGTTGGCTTGATAATTTACCAATGAAATGATAACGGTATAAAGAATTTCAACCTTAAGGTCTGATTACAAGCTTAGGGTTTACATCGAAAACTTAGCTAAGTTGGATCAAAAAAAAAGTTGGGCATAGAGTACAATTAGATGAGTAATGTGCAGCTAGATAAATAATCAGAGTAGCACAGCAAAAATGAGGTGAGACCGAATAAGATAAGATTCAATCTGGGATTTAAAAAGAGCAGTTCCATTCGAGGCTTAATGTAGGATGAAGTAAGAGTTTTCAGTTGTTTGGGATCTCGAGCAAAGATGGTTAAGTAAGTTAATAAATTTGAGTTGACTTCGAACTTAATCTTTGACATTTGGTAATAAGAATTAGGAAATTTTAAATGCTTGAGGTTCTTTGAAGTAATCAATAAGGCAACTTAGACATACCAAACAATCTAGAAGTTTACCTCCAAATATGAAAATTTGAGATTCGTTAAATTTCGAGGATGAAATTTCTATAAGTGGGGGAGAGTTGTGAGGTTCCCAAATCAAAAATAGAATTAACATGAGACTAGGAATATCTCTCTACATAATATTAGAATATTGGATAATTAAATGTATGTATTAGAAGAACTTGGTAAAAATCTTGGAACTTTGGATGTTGAAAACGCCACCCGAAGCTGCCCCACTCGCCACACGCTCGAGTCCGCTTGAGCCCAGAATCCAGGAGCCTCGCCGCCTGATGCGCGCTCTAAGCCCGCTCAAGCGAACTTTCCAGAACCTTCTGGAAAGCTCTCGAGCGAATTTTCCAGGGCCTTCTAGAATCCTCCAGAACCTTTCGCCGCTCGCTGCTCGCTCGCCGGGCGCTCGAGCGGCCCGACGACTATAAATAGGCGGCCAGCCATTTGCGAGAGGAGGAGGGGAGAGGAAGAGAGAGAGAGAGAGAGAAAGAGAGAGGAGGAGCCACGCAAAGAAGAAGGAAGGAAAATGGAGGCTTTCGAGTCCGATTCCGAGTTCAAGCTAGTTGGAGAAAATGTAGAGCACATCGAGGCAAGTGTTCTCATTCTCACTGTTTGTTCTCTTGTAATTTTTATTCATTCTCCATTGGGTATGATCATCTCGATATCCACCCAAAATGTAGAAAAAATGCATAACCCATGATTTATATAATGAACATATAGCCCTTTGTCCAAATTGTGGATTAAATTGACCGGTTTGGTACCACCAAACCCTAACCCCACGGTAAAGTCAGGCTCACTATTTTCCCCTTCAAATTATGTTTATTTGACCTCAAAATATGAACTACCACGCCCCAAATATGTATACATATTGACCGGGTGTCTGATTTCACAAGAATCGACCTGTTCACGGTGTCTGAATCCTCTAACTATATGCTGTCACTATTTATACGAGAATAAGAAGAAAAATTACATGTTTTATCTTCCTTTAATTATCATGAAAATTATGCCTAAATTGTTTAAATATAACTATAAGCTTCGGATTGAATCTATGTGTACCACTTACAATGAAATGGGCACCGGTGGAATCCAAAAATGATTTCGGCTCAATAAGGTAAAGAAATTCTAAAGATCTCTCTTGAATCCAAATTGAATCGTTAAAGGGAATAAGTTCAAAAAAGAATAAGAATTATATAAGCAATCGAAGGAAAATCCACAAAGCACGTAGGATTGCAATGTGAAATGCTTAAGTTCCCAAGTAAGATGTGAAACGAAGGAATAAACGGAGGGAAGTCCACAATATGATATGAGATGATATATGAATGATGAAATCTCCCAAATGGCGGGAGATACGATACATGAGATACGGTGGACTTTTCCTCAAATGAATATGAAAATAGAATCATGAAACTAGGACCATAGACTTTCAGATGGGTAGTATTCTCTGGCTTAACACGTCCATCACGGTATAAACCCGAAGAATACTTGGGCCACATATTCTAGTCGCTTGTGTGTAAGCGGGTGGTGTCCGTGTCACGCCTTAGATACTATTGTGGAAGAACGAGGACTGCCCTGGTACCCCGGGGGAATGGGGCGATTTACAGCACGATGTGCATGACCCCCCAGATGGGTCGTAAAAGATAATCCCTCACGGCCTTAGATCATGTGGAGTATCATGATCATTTTCTCGTTCTCTCACATCGTTTGCTAGTACGACCTACTAGCCCTGGTCCGCAAAGATTAATGTAAATTGATAAAGCATGTTCAAATGGTAACTAAAGGTTCCAAAACATGATGAATGGCAAATCGGTACTTCTAAATGGGTTTCCTTGTATTGAATGCATGTCGCCCCTTCTTCTTCCTTTACGTATCTTTACTGTTTGACAGTGATGTATGTTTACACTTGCTGGGCTTTTAGCTCACGCTTGCTATCTCTCCTTTCAGATGAGAATGCTATAATGCTCGACAAGGCTAAGTAAGTTATAAAGCGAGATAGGCAACCTAATATCTGGTACGGAGCTTGAAGACTTAGATTGATTACTCAAAGAACAGGGAATAGCATCTCAGGAATTCCAAAGGTATATTATACATGTTTATGTGGATGAATAGTTTAGTTTTTTGTATATTATGGTTTCATGCTTCCACAAGTTACTTATTAAGGTTGTTATTTGGGTATCCTTTAGTAGGCATCCTTTCCGAGCCGGCGTTGTACCTAAGTTATGATGTCGGTGCCACCGGAGGTATTGTGGTGGCTATATGATCCTGTGGTTTGTTGATATAAGTATTGTGGATTAATGTACAGGATTAATTATAGGTGTTTGCATCCGATTTACAAACAAAACTCTGCCCAATTTTCTATAGAATTTATAATATCCACTCTGGGCATTAGTGGATGTAACTATTGACGGAGGGTTATTTAAGGAAATAACCTGGTCCGTCGCATACCTACTTGTTAAAATTCATCTTAAAGGAAGATGTAGGTATATTTCATAACATTATTAAAATGAAAGACTTTGATTGTGGAATTGAATTATATTTTTATCATTTACCAAAAATTATAAAAAGTATTAAGTAACTCAGTGTGATTATGAAAAAAATAAATCCATATATAGTAAGATTAACCAGTGATAAAGATAACAATACGTTAAGACTCAGCTTTAATAGAAATAGGGGTAGGAACCCAAATATCTAAATAAACTAAATCAAAAGGTGAAAAAGTTAAATACCAATTTTTAATAAAAAATAATAAAGTTGTTTGTTTGTCTCATTGATAGACACACAATCAAAATAGTTAAAAACAACTTGGCCTAAGGAACCACTAAAGACTAAGGATTGAGCATGGGGTAGGGAGGGACGATTAAGTCAACTGTGCTAAATACTGGAAGAGATAATAATAGCAAGCTATTGAGTAAAACATGAACACAGGACATACAAAGATGTTAGCTCAAAAAGGTAATCAATTTTACATCCGATCCTAATGAATTGGCCCATATTCTAATCCTACACATTACAATTTTTGTGAAAAAAAATATTAGGTTAAGACTATATTCAATAAGTTAATCAATATATATAAGATTAAGAGATATGTTTGGAATATAATAAGTATCTAAAATATAAAAAAATTGATGTACATGCATAGCCAACATAATTGGCATACATATAAGAACCATAAGCAGTATAAATAAGAGAAGCATTAGTTGAAGAAGTCTTATGAGATAATGAGAAAAAAATTAAATGTCATGTCATTATAAGAGGCAAAGTTGATAAACCATGAAGAAACTATGCTTGAAGAGACAGTTAGGGTAGCCAAGGTATGAGATAGAATTTGATTAATAATTATCACAAGACCAGTAGTAGTGAAGACAAGGTTATAGAAAATGAAGTAGAATTGGTCAAATTTATAGAGGTGGTAGTCATGGATTTGTAAAAGATATGGGCTTTTCTCTTTTGAATATCTTTAACATCTTCGGCTTTATTTCTTAGTATAATTAGAGGTATAGTGATCTTTTTTTTTTTTTATAGTAATAGTATTTCCCATAGAATCGATGAAAACTAGAGGAAGAAATCACAGCTAGAATAGAAGAACTAGGTGATGCGGTAATCATGACTGTGTCAATGAAATGAATATGATGAATCTTCAATCACGTCTCATTGAAATAAGCTTAGTGGTAGCAATGTTAAAGCGATAAAGTATAGATATTTTAGTGTGTTTAAAATTATTATAGATGTTCATTATAAAATAAATAAATTGACACCGATTTCAATACTCTGCAAATCGATGAATAGATTAAGCATTTGGAAATATTAAAACAGCTTAAGAGAGCTGATCCCAGAGGTCAATAACTTGAGAGTGAAATTCAATAATTGTCTGACCAAATTCTTAACTCATCTAACAAAGTTTAGATTCTATTTAAAATTAGATAGCAGTATCACTTGAGTAATTGTGTCGATTGGTGAGAAAATTTTAAATAAGTCTGGCATTTTAAAATCTAAAAAATAGACTATAAATGGAAAGAATAAATGTGTTAACAAATTAAAAAAGAATTTTATAGCGAATTTCTCCCGGTTCTCTAGGCATTCATTAAATTCTTTCAGCGTTTCTTTATCAATTTTTGTGGGTTTTAATTTTGTTCTCCTAATAAACTTCCAAAGTCTACAATTAGTTAGAAATATAGACTTTTGTTTGACCCCAAGTATTATAATTGGTACCATCCAAAATAATCTTAATAGAACAAGCAACATTATTTAAGGTAAACATAATAATGTTGACTGAATGAATAGGCCAAGAAAATTGCTAGAGAGTTGCTGAAAAATTTCCTGGAAGAAGCCGAAAAAATGCTGAAGGTTGGTGGCTGGCAGTGATTGGCAGTGGCCGATGGCAATGAGTGGCAATTGACGGATTTGGCTTGAAGGATCTTGGTTATCGAGCTTGGGCAATGGAGAGAAGGCCAACGACACCTGAGCGAGAAGTGAGGATTGGGCTAGCAGAGTTGGGCTACAACTAGGCTCAGAGTTGGGGTAAAAACAAGAAGTTTAGATATCTATCCAGTTGAACACATCGTTCAGGGAGTTAAAACGGGAATGATGCTTTTTATCACTTGAGATCACTGAAACGCTATGTTTCAAATTCAAGAGAAAACTGGAGAACACGCGAAATAGTGTGTTCGACGTGCAAAGCGGCTCAAAACTCGTCAGTTTGAGTCATTTTCTTCCCAAGCAATTTTCTGCAATCGACGACGAATTTCGAGAAACAGTGATCAAAGTCTGGTAGGCTTGGCACGACAAGTGAATGAACAATCTCCTCATAACAATAATGAATCAGGTAGATCCGATATCAGTTACGATGGACAACTGTTGGTGCTGAAAAGACATGCTGAATCTGGTACTATTGATGATGGATCAACTTAATATGTTGACAGTAGACTTGCAATATTTTCGCAGCTACCGGTGAATGGTCAATCCTTTGAAAAACATCGATGGATCTCTCCAAAATGGATTGGTTGGAGACTTGGTTGGTGATAGTGAATAGAGATGGTGTTCGGACGGTGACGATGAAAAAAGTGATGGCAAAAAATTAGGTGAATAATATAGATTTGAGTATGTTTAATAAACTATCTAATACTATATAGAAATATGAAAAAAGAGATAAAGAAATATTTCTGTATTTCCATGTATATGTAGCTATATAACGTGTTTGGTTTTGGTCACTTTCTTATGAGTTTTAACAACAAATAGATAGTTATAGGAGGATTGCGCAAGGTTCGTGTGAGGATTGCGGTATCTTCGGGTGTGGCGAGCGCTCGGGGTGTGCCTGCACCCAAGGCGCGCCTGAGCGCCAATGCCAAGGGTGTCCGCGCCCGAGGTGTGCCCGAGGGATGCTGGAGTGCGGGTCGTACTATAGAACATATTAGATGTGTTTTAGGGTTAAATTTCGAAATTATTTTTCCTACAATAAGCGCCGCACAGAAAAAGAGAAGAGAAGAATGAAGAAGATGGAGAAGTTCAATATTCGGTTAAATTCGATTTGAGTTTCGTTTTTTGTCAAAGTCGGGTATGTTATTTTAGAATGATTTTCTAGAATATATTTTATTTAGTTGCTCTTATTTCTTATTATGTTTCTCTTTGTGGGCTGTTGGGTGTATTGAGAGGTTTATAATCAACTATTTTTCACTCGAGATGGTAGTAAATGGATTTCAAAATGAGTTATTATAACCAGTATTTTTACAGTGGATTATTTTCAGAGTTTATCTCGTATTTTTTCTTAATTGAAAAGAATTTTTCACATTAAAAATATTTATATTATTGTATTTTTTATATTCATAAATTCGGTGGCTGATAGTTGACGAGGAGTTTAAGTTTTGTTCCGCCGTGTCAAATTATATATATTCAGGCCAAACTCCTAACAAGTGGTATCAGAACGAGATTGTAAAACTTTGATTTAATGGCGTTAACGTCAAGGAGTTTGCTATTCTGTGTTGAGTAATTTAATGGATAAAATAGTTTTATTTTTTAGCAAGAAAAGTGAGAAATATTTTTACCTAAGAAACAATGATAAAAACACTTTGGAATAAATATGATAAGTTAGAGAATATGATAACAGAAGAATGACAAGATAAAAGGGATATTGTTAATTGTATGATCTAATTGTATCTCACGGATAATATTCTTCAAGAAATTATTAGTTTGTTGGATCCAGCGAAGGTCTGGATAAAGTTTGAGAGTTGGTGTAAGTTCAAGTCCTTGATGACGATGTTGCATGTGAAGAAAAAATTCTATGACCTACACTTATTTGAAGGAAAAAGTTTCGAAAAATATTTGGATGAGTTCAACAGAATTTTGATACAAATATCGACACTTGATGAAAAGATTAAGGAGGAAGACAGGACATTATTGTTACTGACATTTTTGCCGGCTTCGTATGATCATATTATCACGACGCTATTATTTTAGAAGGACATACTTAGTCTGGATAAGGTCATCACTTCCTTACTTATGAATGAATTAAGACGAAGAGAAAGCGTTGAAATTTTGGAGGGGTTAAGGCTCTTGGTATCCACCAACGATTAGAAACATGCGAGATCGAGGAATCGAGGTAGCAAATCAAAGAGAAGCAATGGTCGGTCCAAATTTTAAGATATGGAATGCTTTCATTGTGGTAAGAAGGGTAATATAAAACGGAATTGTCCCAAGAGAAAGTAGGAGAAAGATAATGGAGACGAGCATTAAGAGAGGAGGGATTGTGATGATAATGATTTAGCCTTTATCGTTTCTTGTTGAAACCTTCTAGTTGTCCACGCAGGAGAGACACGGAGCCTTATGAATTAGGAAACGAATTAGGTGATGGATAGCGGCTTGTCACACCATTCAACGTCGAGGATGTCCCTCCTAACTATCTATATGTTCAGGGACTATGAGGTATTAAAGATAGATAATGATGGTTTGTCGAAAGTTGTTGGTATCAGGGATATTAGTTTGCGAACAATGAAAACTCACGAAAGGTGCATTAGTTGTGATAAAGGGAAGCAAATAATCAAGTCGGTACTTGATGAAGGTTTTGGTTGCCAAGGATAATGTAAAAGTGACCAATAGGAATATTGGTCAAGGTAGTTGAAAGAGGAGGCCGAGGAAGAGTGTAAGGAGTGATTCTACATCAAAGGAAAAGTCGAAGGGTAATGGGAATATTTCAGATTCGGTGAAGCGGAAGAGGGTATCATTGCAACTTGTAGAGGTCGACGCTAGGATCTCATTAGAGGAGAAGCTACCGAACAGCAAGTAATGACAATCGCCGGTTAAGGCGAAAGCTCCCCATAAGGTCATGAGAAAAAATTTATTGGATTTTGGTCACTCTTTTATGGGTTCCAATAATAAACGTATAGTCATTGGAGGATCATATAAGGTTCGTGCAAGGATTGAGTTGTTTGCACGCTTGGTAAGTGCCTAAGTGGCGCCTGCCCCCGAGGTGCACGCGGGCGCCGATTCCAAGGGTGCCCACACCCGAGGCGGACCAAAGGGGCACTCGAGCGTGATTCACAGTATAAAACGCATTAGACGCATTTTAGGGTTGAATTTTGAAATTATTTCTCACATTATGAGAGCCACACAGAGAGATATAAGAGAAGAAGAGAGAAGTAAAAGATATTTGATATCCAATTAAGGTCCGATTTGAGGTTTGTTCTTCGTCAAAGTTGGGTACGTTATTGTAAAATGATTTTCTAGAGCGTATTTCGTTTGATTACTCTTATTTCTTATTATATTTCTCTTTATAGGCTCTTGGGTGTGTTGAAGGGATTATAATTAATCATTATTTATTCAAGATTATAGTGAAAGAGATTCTTGTAACATGTACTTTTATAGTGGATTATTTTTGGAGTATGTTTAATGATTTTTTCTTAGTTGAAAAGAATTTTTTAAGTTCAAAATATCATACATTGTTGTATTTTTTATACTCACAAGTTTAGTGGTTAACGGTTGATGAGGGATTAATTCTACTATATCGCGTTGTGTGTATTTGGGTTGAACCCCCAATATAATGGGCTACATTTTTATAGAAAAAGAAAGTAATTTAAATTTAAAAAATTATAATAATAGTAATTATATAAATAAGTTAAATTAAAAGATATTAATTTTATAATTTAGAAAGAATATTATATATATTTTAATATGCATAATAACCTAAATTAGAAATATTAATTCTCTAGTTTAGAAAAAAAATACTATATAATACCTTAATAGAGGTAAACATAATGGCCGTTATATTGTAGAAAGATTGCCTAGGCGTTTTCAACCTGTAACCTCAATATTATAGTCAGCTTTTCTCCCATTGGTCATATTAATCTACGATTTTCTTTAAAAGAAAAATATGTACTTCTACAATTAGTTGAACCTTAATTATAAATTACAGGAATTTTAAAGGATTTAATTATTAACCATCTGCTCAAACAATCACTGTATATAAAGAATCATTGATTTAATTTATAACTCAAAAATAAATTAATCACACACAATCATTGATTTCGTCTCATCCCATAAACTTGAAGCAATAAACAAGGCAACTGAAACACGACATGATAAACAAAGAGACAAGAGTTAAGAAACCAGAAAAGGCATAAAAGAGGGCTGATTGATTCGGTACCTGCTACACTGCTGACAGAAGCGTTGTGCCTGCCCCCCAATCGTAACGATGGGTGTCTTAGAGTGAGGCTCACAAACCTTGTGGCGTCGATGATAGTCTCTGCACTTGCTAAGATCTGAATTGCACCCATCAACCGAACACGATACCGCATGACTCGCACTACTACCGCGTGCGCTTGCCCTTTTCGACGGCCCAGATCTGGACGACGGCGGTGACTTCATCGCGGAAGCCCTTTGCTCCTTTAAGCTGTTCGTCAATTCCCCTACCCTTCGAAGCCCCACGGTCTCCCCTTTTTCCCTGCTGCGGACCTCCTGCGCTAATATTGGATGCTCACAACGGCAGCTTAACGCTGCCTCCCTTGTCAAAGTCACCCACTTCAGAGCAGTTTAACGCTCCTCTCCTAACAACCGTAGTTCACACAAGCCATAAGAAATGTCCTGGCCCATTTATGACGCTACCTATCATGGACAGGCTATATAGCTGCAGCATCAAATCAAGAGCTTAGAATAATATCCCAAATTATTCATCTTCAAAATCAGCCTTTCTTTCATAATCTTCCAACTGACGAACGGAATTTTCAGGAATAAATCACCGTTTCATGATGACAAATTTATTAAGAAATTATATAATATTATATTTTTAAATAGATAGTATTATAAAATCAGAATATTTTATATATTCCTTTTATTATTACAGTTATTATTTTTTATATGAGTTATTTACCGACTATTTTACGTAAGGAACCACGATTATAAGATACAAATAAGGTGGAAGGGGCATGCCCTCTTATTCACAGTATATTCATTAATCTCTTCACTGCATCTCTTCATCTGTGTCGGATTACCGACTTCTCCATCACAACACTGGGCTCAACGCCTCGGATTTTCTGTATTCAACAACCGCCTCACGCTCGATCTGTGATCAACATCCAACACAGGCTCTAATCCGTGCTCAACATCCGCCACCGGCTCTAATTCATGCTCAACCTCCGTCATCGGCCTTTGATCGGTGATTCATCGACTCGGAACCGTGCTCCGCACCCATCTCCGGCCTCAGATTCGTGTTTGCCGATAATTCAGAAGTCCACTGCTGCGTCTCTTCCTCGGTCTGGTCGACGTTGTTGTAGAGAATAACGCAGCGTTTCGTTTTCCTTCCCCGGTAAAACGCAACGTTTGTTTTTTCTTTTTTTTTTTGTTTACGTTTCCTGCCCAATCCGTTGTGGCCCAACAGTTTGATATTTCTCAGCCCATCTAGTGCGACTTAGAATCATAACACAATATTAGGGCCACTTATTACCCTATTTGGGACCCATGTTGGCATTTTAATTTCTCTTCCGGTCTAAATTGCCCTACTAAGAAATAATATTTCTTGACCCATCTAAATGACACATGCTATAATATTTCTCTTCCAATCCATGATACAAGCTATAATCATTGTGCTGACACTATGCACACTTTTCTTAAAAGGCCGACAATTGTGACGATTTATCGAAGGGAAACATAAGCCTTCATTTGGAACCCAATAGAGTTTTCAATAGAGTTTAAAAAATTTATAAATTATTTGGATGGATTCTATCTTATTTAATTTTTTATAACTCTTTGTGATGAATTTGAATCTACTAGGGTGTCTCTCTCACATAGACATTCTCGCCATTTATTTGACAGTGTAGTTGCTAGACTTATTTTTAAAGAAACATAATTTTCAAACTATATGGACACAGTTGTTGTAATTTTCTCACAAATTTAGATACCAAATATTTGTATTAAAACTTTGAATTAAATAATTATCATTTATATGATCCAAATATACGTCGATATTGTCATGTATAAGGAAATTTTTTAAAATATAATTGTCCCAAAAAAAGGCACTCCTATGATCAAAATTCCTCTTCAATTCAAATGATGGCCATCAGCAAAACTGAATCAACAAAATAAGATTCTATTATTCTATCTTTTGCTCTATTTATTGAGAATCTTGAGACAATTGTCAACTAAATTTTATCCCGTATATGTTTTATATCTACACTTGATCTATCTGCCACTCCAAATAATTCTTCTTGGTTTATTAATTCTAGATGTTGCAACTAGCTGATTTTTTACTACAATCAATTCATTAACAAAGTTAAAGTCTTTAATGCACCAAAAATCATATAGCTAATGAATCTCATATGCATATCAGTCATTTTTGCTCCACTTTTATATATTTTTTCTCTATTTTAAATAATTATATTGTATCTTTATTATCCTATGTACTCTTATCTATATGATAACTATATAACTTTGGTTTAGGAAATCACATTTTTCTTATGACTGTCATGTACAAGATTTATAAACATGTCAATTGGTTGAGATAAGTTGTAAAATTAGACATTTGTTTAAGTTTCATAAACTTCATATTCCATCCCATCTTTCTAGCGTCATTATTTTATACTCTAGGCCAGTCAAATCTAGTCTTCTACGTCATTCTTTCCTCGGTAATACATCAAATTCTAAAGTTTAATTACTAGCATTTATGGGTCACTTAAGAACTCTTAATGATAAATTTTTTGATTGTATAACTTATCAGCTTGGTAAATACAAAATTTTACCTTTTAATCCTAATAAATTTATTTCTCATACTCCTTTTATTCTTGTTCATTTTGATCTTTGGATCCCTACACCTATACTATTAATGTAACGAACCAGGTTTCGAAACATAATAATTCATAGTCATTAAGTTAATATAATTAAATTTATAATAAATGGATTAAGGAAAAATGATGAGAAAATTTATTTTGGAAGCAAAAACTGGCTCCAAGGCCTCTGCGCTCGATGCACACCTGAGGCGCCACTTGGACACATTTAATAGAATTTGTGCGCCCGGTGCATGCCCGAGGTGCCACCCAGGTATGAAAAACAGAATATACTGCTTGATGTGTGCTCAACTAGCACTCGAGCGCGATCCTTTGATGTGTCTTGGCGCTCGATGCAAGCTTGACCGGCACTCAAGTGTGCTCTAGAAGTTTCCCACTTAATTCGTGTTACAAATATGAGAGAGAAGGAAAAATGAGGGGAGGAGAAACTCAAGCAGCAGGGGAGGAGAGGGGAAGAAAGGGAAGGGAAAGGAGAAAGAGAAGGAAAAATCCGCCAGTTCTAACTCGATCAGAGTAAGGAAAATAATAAATCAGGTAGAGGCAAGTGTACCTCGGACCTTGTTTTCTATTTTTATCGCTTTTGAATATTTCTATTTTGCCATTTATATTTTGAATCATTTACTCTCTAAGATTTGTTAAGAGAAATGCATGAATCTCATGACTTTTTGTTTAAACTTCATGTTTATTTATATATATTGTGACTTATGACTCTGATTTCGTAATTTGGCTCACGTTTTGTGTTTGATTTATGTCTGGACGATTCACATCAAACCCTAGGATGAACTTTTGGAAATTTATGTTGGGAAACTTGAAATTTTGAGATTTAAATGTCAATTGGTGTTTTGCTACACTTTATTAGACAAATTGCATCTGAAAACTTTACATGGAACTGTGTTATCGAATTATGGAGGCCCTCTGAAATTGTCTGAAAGATTTATTGTATGAATTTGGACTTGGCCTTGAGATATGATTAATTTTGACTATGAAATTATGAGAAAATACATTAAGTCAAGTTAAATTGGTAAAAAAATCAAACTTAGAACTGTTGTACAGTTCGATAAGATTATCTGACCATGCCTTAGAACTTTTGATGGTCATCGAGGATAACTCCGTCCATAGAATGATACGTGGTCCGCCCCTTCTCGGGATGTAATCAGAGGGTAGAGACTATCGAACCTTTGAACCTTTGAGTCATTGATGAAATAAAATGGAAATAAATATTATCAAACCTTTGGCCTTTGATTGTATGGATTGAATATAATCTATCATCGATTATTCGTCCCATCAACTAGTAGGGAATACTAGTTGGGTCCCTGGAATAACGAACTAGAATTTTGAAGAACAAGTGAGATTTGAAACTGATTTACGAACTTTCGATAAATGTTTATATTGATTAATGCTTTCTTCCCGTTTCCATGGTCATCTCTACTTTTCAGATATTCCCATGGTTTATTCTTTATTATACTTATATTCTGCATGAAAATATTTTACTTACATGTTTTAAGGTACCTACCGGGCTTCGACTCACTCTTGCTATTCTTTTCACCTTCCAAATGAGACTGTAGAGATGATTTCAGACGAGAAAGAATAGATAAAGCCTAACGAAGAAGATTTTGGGAGCTTCAAGACCTGTTAAAGACATTGGGAGTTTTGAAAGCTTAAATGTAAATAATTAACTCATAGGTAAAAATTGTATATTTATGGTCTTAGCATGTTATGTATTTTATCATAGCAGTATTTATGCTTCCGCAGGTTTAGATTATGGACATAGGTCTGCTTCCGCTATCTGATTTCTTTTTGGATTTGTACAAGTTCTAAACGACATCTCTTGTTTGAATATGATGTAATGATGGGAATGTTGACTTAGAGCTATGGTTGTATATATATATATATATAGCGTTTGTTGATCCTATGAATGTGTTGTGGATGTGTAGTGAATTTAATTTTTGAGGGTTGTTTATGTATATGTCTTACACAGGTTGTATTTACTCAGGTTATTTGTATGGTTTTAACTCGTTTTTAGAGGGAGCTCTGCCCAATTTTTTACAGAATTAAATCCATGAAATATGTGGCATTAGTTAGTATGATATTAATGGAAAGTCCTTTAAAGATAATGACCCGTTCCGTTACAAATGATATCAGAGAAATGAGATATCTTAGGATTGAATTGAATCGTATGCTGAAGCTTAGGATCGATTAAGACTGATCAAATAAGTATACATTAGAATAGTTAAGTTAGGTTTAGAAATCCTAGGTGTTCTAGTTTGTATAAGTTGGAATTAACTTGAGCTAGTGATTAAGTTGATTGATATTAATCCCAGGCCTAGGCTAATCGTTTTGGGTTCTAGGTTCAGGTTAATTTGTTCTAAGACTAAGGTAAGATAGAAGTAGTTATGATTAAATAAAATGCCGATCTTAGGATTTCTGTTGGAATGCCTTAATTAATTTTAGCCATTTCTTTAATCTGATATCTTGAGATTTATTGATATTACAATATTATTAGTTATAGGCTATAAATAGTAAGTAGAAGGGGTAGAAGAAATGATCGTGGAGGCAAAAGTACACCCTCAGACTGATAAGCTGAATATATAAACTTGTTAGGGAGACTGACGAATATAAACTAAATAACTCGAGCGCCGATGAGGCACAAATCTACAAAAGTT
The DNA here is from genome assembly GCA_033239525.1 of Nepenthes gracilis. Taxonomy (NCBI): domain Eukaryota; kingdom Viridiplantae; phylum Streptophyta; class Magnoliopsida; order Caryophyllales; family Nepenthaceae; genus Nepenthes; species Nepenthes gracilis. Next base: position 18,030,411 of record BSYO01000003.1, on the reverse strand, counting down.
GTGTTCAAGGGACTGCCTAAAGCGGAGTAGGGGTGAGGGTTTTATGAGGGGCCAGCGCTCGAGCACCACCCGAGCGCCAACCGAGGCACATTTTTGCAAGAGCAAGCACTTGAGGGGCGCTTGAGCGCTGGTCATGTGTTCAACACGTGATCCCTTTTTCCTTCATTTTAAATGGGATTTGGGGCTTGGTTTCAGCAGCTCGACGACAGAACCGAAGGAGAGAAGGGAGGAAGGAGAGGGAAGAGAAAAGAAAGGAAAAAAAATATTCCATCTAGTTCCGATCAGAGTAAGAATAACAGTAAATCTGGTTAAGGCAATTGTACTTCGGATGTTATATACCGTTTTTACAGCATTTTAATATCTCAGATATTGTGTTTTTGCTCTAAATACCTATATCTGTACGTTTAATGTAAATAATGTATATTTCTATAAACTGTTTGGATAGATTTCATATTTACCTGTATGTATGACAAGATATAGCCCCGATTTTCTGTGTAAATTTGTATTCGGTGTCCGTTTTATGTTCGAAAGTTTCGACGAAACCCTAAGCACGAAATTAAAGGGATTTAACAGTTTTAATCCATAAATTCTGACTGGTAAATGTTGATTTGTAACGAGATAATGCCAATGTTATGATTTATATCTAAAAAATTTATACGGAATTATACTGTTAAATTACTAGAAATTTTTGAAGTATACCGAATAGTTAACTGTGAGATTTTGACTGATTTTCAGAAGAATGATAGATTGTAAGCTTTCTGATACTGTTAACTAGGACCCAGGATTGAAAATACAGTCAGGTTAAATTCTCCGACATACCTTAGAACGTTATGGTGATAATAAAAAATAACTCTGTCCATGGAGTTATATGTAGTCCGTCCTTCCTCAGGGCGTTAGTCTAGAGGATAGAATTGTAGATGATCCACCGTCCTTCGTGAGGTATTAGTACATAATCCACCATTCTTCGGGAGATATTAGTATGTAATCCCACGAGAAGGGATAATCCCACGAGAAGGGATAATCCCACAAGAAGGGATACCTATTGCTGACCTTGGATTGTATGAAGTGAACACAATCTATCAACGATTATTCGCCCCCTTGATTAGTAGGGTTTACTAGTTTGGTCCTCCTGATAGTAAAAAGATATTTTCTAGAATTTACGAATTGATTACTGTTTTTCGATTTCTGAAGCATGTTTTACCGATTTATAATTTACAGAATTGATACTGTTTTTCGATTTCTGAAGCATGTTTTACCGATTTATGATTATCGAAATATGATTATACCGATTCATGATCCCCGACGTATGTTTAAATAGTATTATACTTTATCTTTATTCCATGAATGCTTTTATTTTCCTGATGTTATTGTAGTTTTCTACTCTAATGAGTATATATTTTATATGAAAGTATAAATAATAATTACCAAGACCTGTTCATGTTAAATTATACTTTTCTCATATTTTTCATATATGTTCCTATTCTTTGACAATTTCTAAGACTTTCTACATCTATATTCTGCTAATATTTTTATAATCACTTTCTTAATACATTTATACTTTATATGCTATTGTATTTGTTATATATACACTTATATTCTGCATAAAAGTATATATTCTGCATGTTTTGGTGCCTTACTGGGTTTCGATTCATTGTTTTATTTTTTTTCTCCAGATAAGGTTATAGAGACGATTCCGAATGATCAAACATAGCTAGAGTTAGTAAGAAAGATTTGGAGCTTTGAAGTCTTCTAAAAAATTTTAAAAAATCTAATAGTTCTACATGTTCTATAGAGTTTTGTAAAAAAAATTATATATTAATAGCTGTGATACATTTTCTATTATGATAGAATAGTATTTATGCTTTCGCAGGTTTACATTATGGATATAATTGGTTCCGCTATTCTGATTATTGAATATGTACAAGTCTTAGATGGTATCTCTCATATGGATTCTGGTATAGTAGATACAATTGTTGAATTAAAGCCATGGATGACATCTATAATCCTGTGTATGTGTGTTGTATGTTGTAGATTATGATATTTGGTTAGTTGTGTGCTTGTTCTGATCCTGTATTTGTATTGTGGTCATAAGTTTGAGGATTGGATATCGAGAATGTTCTGTACAGGTTATTATATATAGGTTGTGTATTTAGATTTCGTCTCGATATAGAGAAAGGAGATGCCTTAGAATTGAATTAAATCGTATACGAAAGTTTAGGATTGATTAGGACTGATCAAATAAGCAAACAAATGCTTAGAATGGTTAAGTTAGGTTTGGAAATCTTAGGTGTTCTAGTTTGCATAAGTTGAAATTGACTTGAACTAGTGATTAAGTTGATTGATATTGATCCCAGATCTAGGCTAATTGCTTTGGATTCTAGGTTCAGGTTAATTTTTTCTAAGACTAAGGTTAGATAGAGATAGATAGGATCAAATGAAATGCTGATCTTAGGATTTTTCTTGGAATGCCTTGATTAATTTTAGCTCTTCATTTAATCTGATATCTTGAGGTTTATTGATATTACGATATTATTAGTTATAGGCTATAAATGGCAAGTAGAAAGGGTAGAAGAAATGATCGTGGAAGCATAAGTACACCATCGGATCGAGAAGCTGAATATATAAACTTGTTGGGGAGACTGACAAATATTATCGAATTGATGGAGCAGCGTCACACGGCTCCGGCCCCTACACTCGAGCCAGTTCTAGTAAATTTGACCTCAACAACTTATGATAAGTTTACGGCGGAGAGAGCACCTGAATTCTTGGGTGAACCAGATCTGGTGAAAGTGGACATTTGCTTAGGAGGATGAAGATCTTTGTGGTGATCCAATACTCTAATCGAGAAAAGGTCACTTTTGCGATATATAAATTGAAAGGTGAAGTTGATAGCTAGTGGGCTATGAAAAAGAGGGCGTTATATGTGCTTGATGATGAGATTTTTTTGGGAAATGTTTGAAGAGACTTTTATAAAAAAGTATTTTTCTTCCAATCTTCAGGATCAAAAGGAGTAAGAATTTATGCAGCTTAAGCAGGAGAATCAAACTGTAGTAGAATATGACGCAAAGTTCACCGAATTATCCAAGTATACCCCGTACATTGTTGAAGATGAATTGAGAAAGATCAAAAAGTTTCAGTATGGACTAAGGGATGAAATTATAAGGCAATTGGTGACTCAGAAGCTCCAAACATATGCGAATATTTTAGATCAAGCCCTGATATTTGATAGAGAATTGGAAACTCAAAGGTTCTTTGCTAAGAGGGCCACTAGTCGAACAAGTTATAGTGCGGGATCAAATGCAGAACCCTCGGGGCTGTCTAAGAAGGCGAAGACGGCAAATATAGGGAAGAGCATTACTAAAGTTCTAACGGTCACTAGCTCTAAGGCACCAGCTGTTGATTGTGTTTATTGTCGGAAAAAGCACACGGGGAAGCCCTGTTATAAAGTGATGGGAGAATGTTATAATTGTGGGCAGTTGGGCCACCTGATGAAAAACTGTCCACTACCTAAAAGGTCGAAAGCAAAGAAGCTTGCGGCTAAAGCGTTTGTGGTGACGGTATGAGATCCTGAGATACCCCCGAAAGTGGATGTAGGCATTTTCTTATTTATGGGATTTTGATTTTCGTTTTAATTAATTTGGGAGTTATGGATGTTTTTTAAAAAAATTTCTCATGATTTACATGATACGTCCCTATCACCTTGAGAATTCTATAATTGTTCAATAACTGTATCTATGTATTCTTTTGTGGATTTTGTAAATTATGAATAACTGCTAACTGAATGCTCAATTGAGAAAAGTAGTCGGTTGTGTATGGTTGGAAGAAGGGATATTTGATTTATTTGTTCAGTATGGCAGATAAGTGGAATTGTTGCTTTGGAGTCAATTTTTGGGTTATGCCGATCCTTTTGGAACATGAACTGGTGCTCGAGGATATTGATGTGAATTGTATCGAGAGGATATGACACCATGTAATTAGGTTATAAATTCTGAACGAAGAAAGGCAAAGTTGATTGAATCCAAAATAAGCGTTGAGTCTAATTAGTGGTTGGTGTTCGTTAAGGAATCTAGCCATGAAAGTTTTGAGGATACCTTTGAATTTCTAGGAAGTAAAAATTATTGATGGACTGTAGTACTATTGAACAAGATTTGGGTTTTGTTATTTTATATTACAATAGATGGCTACCCTCAGAATTAAGTGGGGAGGAGCTTATGATCTAAAATTGTTTCGCCTATAATCAGAATTAGTCGATGAAGTCCTTACATTGAGGAATTATAGGTGTTGTTTATGAGGAAAGATTGTCCCATGATTCTAGAGGTTTGAGAAAATGTATGAAATATGTAATGAGACGTGTTTGAGAAAAATTTAGGACTCTGTCTCCTGTCCGTGTGTGGATGGTTGTCCTTAGACTGAGTGAAAGAGAACTCCATAGTTAGAGTTATTCCATAGTAGGTCGGAGTTAGAAATTGAAGTCTCTATTTTGAGAACTTGTAAGTAGTGCCCTTAGAGATAGCTTTTGCCTAATGATTTTAAAGGCCAAAACAATTATGTCATTAAGGAAAGCAAATATTAGTGCTGACAATTAACGTTGGGAAGTCTTCAAATTTAATATGCCTTTGATACTCCACATGGAATACTTATTTCTGATTCTGAAAGGAAATTGTTTTTGAAGCATTAAGGATAATCATGAAATGAGAAGTCTTCTTGAACGATTTTGGAGATCCACTCCCTGTACTTATGAAGGATACATTAGGAATGAATTAGTTGGCTCATCGGTATGCCAACGAGAACCTGAGGTTGCTAAGAAATTGGGTTTTGAGAAATTAGGTGATGTCGTAAAGTCATATTGAATTCTTGGGAGATTGATTACATTTATAGTTTTTAATCTAGTTATAAATTGAGGATTTGTAAGAATTGTTTGCATGATATGGCTATTCTGAAATTTATTCTAATTATGACTTCTATGTAATCTAAGTGTTTCATATGGATTGTGTGCTTTAGAAAAATATCGATTTGATAACATACCAACAAAATAAGGAGGATACAAAGTATATTGATCTTGAGATTTGTTTGTAATTTGAGTTTTGTACCAAAATCTTAGCTAAAACTCAATCAAAAAATTTCGGGTGTTAGATCAAATCAGATATGGTGGTGAATTATAATGGTTGATTAGATAATTAATCAGAGTTGTGTAGCGGAAGCGTAGTAAATCCACATTAAGGTTAAATTTAAGGACCAAAGGAACTAATTATATCGAGACTTAATGTCAATTGAAGTAAGAAAATTCTTCCCACTTAAGGTTTTGAACTAGAGTGAAAAAAAGTAATCAATAAATTGGGTTACTTTTAGACCTGATGAAATTAGATGCTTGAGGATCAGGATAATTTGAAAGTTTGAGGTTTCCTAGGAAATCATTAAATGAGGAAAGTGACTTAGGAATGTCAAGAAGGTTTCTCTAAGGTTTGTTAAAAATTTTGAGGATGAAATTTCTATAAGTAGGAGAGAGAGGAACGACCCAGGTTCTGAAATATAGTAATTCATAATTATTAAGTTAATATAATTAGATTTAGGATAAATTGATTAAGAAAAAATGAGAAAAAAATTTATTCCGAAAGTGAAAACTGGCTCTAGGGCAACTGCGCCGGAGGCTAGCCCGAGGTGTCACCTGGGCACATTTAACAGAATGCGTGCGCCCAAAGCACACCGGAGGCGCCATCCGAGTGTGAAAAACAAAATCGACAGCTTAATGTGCGCTCAACTAGTACCCGTGCGCAATCCTTCGATGAGTCTTAGTGCTCGATGCACGCTCGAGTGGTGCTCGAGTGTGCTCTAGAAGTTTTCCATCGACTTAATTCGTGTTATAAATAGGAGAGAGAAGGGAAAATGAGGGGAGAAGAAACGCGAGTAGCAGGGGAGGAGAGGAAAGAAAGGGAAAGGAAAGGAGAAAGGGAAGGAAAAATTCACCAGTTCCAACCCGATCAGAGTAAGAAAAATAATAAATCAGGCAGAGGTAAGTGTACCTCGGACCTTGTTTTCCATTTTATCACTTTTGAATATTTCTATTTTGCCATTTATGCTTCGAATCACTTGCTCTTTAAGATTTGTTAAGAGAAATGCATGAATCTCGTAACTTTTGGTTTAAACTTCATGTTTATTTATATATATTGTGACTTATGACTCTGATTTCATAATTTGGCTCACGTTTTGTGTTCAATTTATGTCCGGATGATTCACATCAAACCCTAGAATGAACTTTTGGAAATTTATGTTTAGAAACTTGAAATTTTGAGATTTAAATGTCAATTGGTGTTTTGTTATAATTTATTAGATGATTTGTTTCTGAAAACTTTACATGAAACTGTGTTATTGAATTATGGAGACCCTCTAAAATTGTTTGAAAGATTTATTATATGAATTTGGACTTGGCCATGAAATATAATGAAATTTGATTATAAAATTATGAGCAAGTACATTAAGTTAAGTTAAATTGGTAAGAAAATAGGACCTAAAACTATCGTACAGTTCGATAAGGTTCTCCAGCATGTCTTAGAACTTTATAATGGTAATCAACATAACTCCATTTATGGAGTGATATGTGGTCCGCCCCTCATCAGGACGTAATCAGAGGGTAAAGACTAACAAACCTTTGAACCTTTGAATCATGGATGAAATGAAATGAAAATAAATGTTATTAAACTTTTGGCCTTTAAGTGTGTAGATTGAACACAATATATCTTTAATTATTCATCCCGTCAGCTAGTAGGGAATATTAGTTGGGTCCCTGGAATAACAAACTAGAATTTTGAAGAACAAGTGTGATTTGAAACTAGTTTACGAATTTTTGATACATGTTTATATTGATTAATGCTTTCTTCCTGTTTCCATGGCCGTCTCTACTCTTCAGATATTTTCATAGTTTCTACTTTATTGTAATTATGTTCTGTATGAAATTATTTCACTTGCATGTTTTAGGGTATCTTGTTGGACTTTGGCTCACTCTTACTATTTTTTTTCACATTTCAGATAAGACTATAGAGATGATTCCGAACAAGAAAGAATAGATAAAGCCTAGCAAAGAAGATTTTGGGAGCCTCAAGACCTGTTAAAGACATTGGGAGTTTTGAAAGCTAGAATGTAAATAACTAACTCATGGATGGAAATTGTATATTTATGGTCTTAACATGTTATATATTTTGTTGGAACAGTATTTATACTTCCGCAGGTTTAGATTATAGACATTGGTCTGCTTTCGCTATTTGATTTTTTAAAAAATTTGTACAAGTTCTAGACGACATCTATTGTTTGAATATGATGTAATGGTGGGAATGTTGACTTAGAGTCATGGTTGTATATATATATATATGGCGTTTGTTGATCCTGTGAATGTATTGTGGATGTGCAGTGAATTTAATTTTTGAGGATTGTCTATGTATATATCTTACGCAAGTTGTATTTATTTAGATTGTTTGTATGATTTTAACCCGTTTTTAGAGGGAGTTCTGCTCAATTTTCTGCAAAATTAAATCCATAAAATATGGGACATTAGTTAGTATGATATTAACGGAAGATCCTTTAAAGATAACGACCCATTCCATTACAATTAAGGGGTATCAAAATATTTTATTATCTTTATTGATGAATTCTTACATTACACATGAATATATTTTTTTCATTGCCAATGTAAATTATCAAAAGTATATCAATAATTCTATAATATGGTATATACTTAGTTTTCAAAACGAATTAAAACCCCTAGATTTAATAATAATAAGTAATATTATGAGTTATTCTTCTTGGATACCATTAAATTATATGACACCATACATTAAAAATCTTACCCAAATATGTCAAAACAAAATAATCATACTAAATAGAAGCTTAGACATATTTTTAACAGTATTTGATCTCTTCTTATTTCAGATTCCCTACCATAAAAATTTTAGAAAGAAAGCTGTCCTCATTCTAATTTATACTATCAATTGCCTTCCATCTTTGGCTACTTAGAATCAAATCTCATACGAGCATCTCTATAGTACATCATATCATTCTAATCTTCTTTGTGTCATTGGATGTGTTTGCTTTATTTCCTTTTAATCTCATGAATAAAATAAGCTAGGACCTTAAGTTCATTTATGCTACTTTCTCAGGTATAACATTAAATATAAATGATATTAATGTTATTACTCTATCTCTAATAGACTTAATATCTCCCATCATACTATCTTCTAGAAATACAAAAATGTTTACCAACTTATTCCTTCTCTCTCCCACATTGGCAATATATTCTAATTACCAATTCTATTTTCTGATCCTATTTTTATACTTTGATCTCCGACATTTCTAATTCAGATATTACAAACGATCGTATTATGCTTATTTAGCATGTAGTTGATCCATTAATGAGCCCACTGACTCACCCCTCAACTAATTGTAATATTCATCATTCCATATGTAAGCTTCCTTCTAATTTACGTGACTTTTATTATTTTATACACTTATTACATTATATAAACTTATTATCTATTTAGAAGCCATATCTTATCTTTCTTGACAACAAGTAATGACTGATGAATTCTCACTTTTGAAAAGAATTGCACATGGAATTCAGTTGACTTGCCTCTAAAAAAATCAGTACTTGAACACAAGTGGATATATGAGATCAGAACTAAGTATGATTGTTCAGTAGACTACAAAGCTTATCTTGTTATATGTGGTATACTCAGAAGTATAGAAATGATTATAAAGAGACTTTTGTACCTATAGTTGATCTCAGATTTGTTTGCTCTTTGTTTGCTATCATTGTCATTCATTAGTAGGACTTTTTTTCAACTAGATATTAAGAATGCATTTGTTTATGGTGGCATGATTGAGGAAATCTATATGCAATCCCCATCTAGATATGATCATCCTCGAAATAAAGCTTGTCGTTTTTATCATGCGTTATATGACTTTAAACAAGCTCCCAATGTTTGGTTTACTAAGTTTTGTTCCATCTTTAGCAAACAAGATTTTATAGTTAGTACTTATGACTAAACTCTTTTCAAAAGCATAATATTATCTAATATTGTTCTTATTTTATTTTACATCACTGATACGATTATTATTAGAAATGATCGTGTTAGAATCTAATTTGTTAAAAAATTTTATATCGATAGTTTGAGATGAAAGATATTAGAAATCTGTATTATTTCTTCAAATTTGATGTAACTTTATATTTGATGGATATTATCTTTCTTACCAAAGTATGTTTTTGATTTGTTCACTAGTGCCACCATAACTAATAACAAGATTGCACCCACTCCACTAAACCTAAATATCAAACTTACTCCGTCTAATAGTTCTCCTCTATCAAACGCAATTTTTTATTGGCAACTAGTTGGAGGACTTGTTTATATTACAGTTACTCATTCTAATATACATATGTAGTTCACCTTATTAACTAATTTATGATCATACCATGGTCTATTCACTACGTTGTTATACTTTGTATCTTTCGCTATATTAAAGAATCAATTTTCCACAGATTTTAATTTTTTAAACATTTATCTCTTTAATACATTTTTTTTGATGTAGATTGGACATGTGATCCACCAGTAGATATAATTTTCTTTTGGGAACATCTCTTATTTCATGGTGAAATAAAAAATTATCCTTTGTAACACACTCAAAAGCGCAAGCGAGATATCATGCTCACTACAATACAACTACCAAACTTCTTTCATTACGTTGGCTATTAAAAGACATGTGTCATACATCATAATATAATTATTTTACATTGTGATAGTGGTGTATTTTAGAAGTATATCAAGCAAATGAAAAATGACTATTATTTTATTTGTCAACACATTCGGTAAGGCAATATATACATTTGTTATATACTATCAGTTGACCAACTCGCTGATATCCTCACCAAGTCTTATGCCACAGTGTCATTTCATGATTTAGTTTTCAAATTTAAATTAGTCTCTATCCTACCTACTTGGATTTATGAGGCATGCCAAATATAGTAATACACATAATATATATTATAATATTGTCTAATATTATATTTTAAAATATATAATATTATAAAATTAAAATATTTTATAAATATTATATATATCTTTATAATTATTTTTTATATAAATTTTATATTAAATACTCTATATTAAAAATCTAATATTATTTTAAAATAAAAATAATATAAAATATATAAATATTTTTGTTTATATCATTTATTTTTCATATATTTATCAATCTCCAATACATGCAATGATTCCACCCCCCAAACACCATTGAAGCGGCACAGGGATGTGGAAATTAACACAACAGTGGGGCATAGACCTGCGACCTCTGAATTACCATCACGTCAACTGTATTCAAGGGATGTGGCAAGACAAGTCCTCTCATTGTACCGTAGAGTAGGACTTCCGTAGCATTAATCAGTGTATCGGACAACAAAAATGTCACATTGTTTTCAGGATTTGGTACAGCCACGCTATTTCCTTAATAATATGTTCAAGCATTTCCAGCAACAGTTATGGTGGGAGACTGCTCACACGTATTTAAACACAATTTATGTCCTAAATTCTGATCTTATGGTCTATGGAGCAACATAACTGTGACCACTACTATTTCTTCCAGGACACAAAGTGATATAATTTCACAGGAGACCACAGTAGCATAAGAAATTCTAAAGAAGCTGGTTAAAAATTGAAAGAAACACAGAAGCTGAATCTGTGTCCCATGAAGTACGGAACCAAATTAAGGCAAGTTTATGCTGAATTACAGATCACCCAACCTTCTAATTTAAGAAATCCTTGAAAGCTTTTAATTTCGTCTGATTTCGGAAATCAAGTTTACTCCAGCCAAACAAACAGTCTTTCTTAAAATCAGAGAGCCCACTTTGTAAACTGCTACTTTTGCTTAATAATTTGCAAACAAATGTCTATTTAGATGTATGGACTTCCACATTCTAGCACAGAAGATGTAGTTAAAGACAACAACAACAGGTAGCAAGTTCTAAAATCAGCAACCAAGACAAAGGGAGGGAGAAAATGGGAAGAAAATTGGTTAATATTACCGTGAAATGAGTAACCTGAAAAGAAACAGAGAACTCCAGAAACCAAACAGATGTTTAATATCAAATTGATCAGGAACCCAAGAAAGTGAGGAACATAGGTGGTTGAAATAGAGTGAAAAGCCGGAAACCAAGATTAGGGAGGAAGGCCGGGTTTATGCAAGTTTAACTTACGTAAGTATCAAATTGTGCAGGAACCCCAAAAAAAAAAAAAAAAAAAAAAAAAGCGTGGAAAATTGGTGGTCGAAACGAATTAGGCAAACAAAAGGAGGAACGATTATGCTTAAGTTACCACATATATAAGTATCTTTAAGAGCAAGGACAGAACTCACAAAAGGCAGCAGCATATGGACAACGATATGGGCTTCCCATCCATTCAATCTCTGACAATGATTCCATTAAAAACCTGTTAGAAGGCAACAAGATGGATAAGGAAAAGCGGAGAGGGCAAAAATGAAGTGAAGAGAAAAGTGGGAGCATAGGCTCTATTCAAAGGTAGAAAAGAGACTCCCCACACTCACTGAGCGAGGGAAGCGGCACAGAAAAGAGGGGATTAAGAGAGAGAAACTTTTCTCTTACGATGTGTCTCCATCCCTTTTAGACTGGCAGCACTGTATGTGAAAAGGAATGGAGCAGAAAGAAAGAAGAAGAAGAAGAAGAGCAGCTAATGTTAAGAACATAGACCGAACAACTGTGTCTACTCCGTTTCTAGGCTTTGTAGCCTGGCAGCAAGAAGAAAGTGTATATCCACAACCAGCAATTAGTTTAATGTAAAATAGAAAGATCAAAAGAAACGAGTGGCGAGGAGATGGGGGAGGTGGTGTTGCTTTCAACTTTCCCGAGCGTTGAAAAGCACATAAAAGGCCAAAGGGCAGGGCATGAGCTCTTGCGTTTGCTATGTCTCACTCACTCACGTTAGTGCTTCTCCTTTTGCTTTGATAATTGATCGGATAACTCACCTTGGTTCTGTCTCGAGTTTCGGAGGCTGCAGTTCAGGGATGACACCGTCTCATCATTTCAAATTTGATAATATTGGTTGTAAATTTATTAGTTCATATATTTTATTTCTTAAAAAAAATTTAATAAAATTTTAAAATTTTATTTTGAACAGTGCATTTGTAAAGCCTGGACTTTGATAATATTTTGGAAAGGGAAAAAAAACATAATCTATTGTAAGTTTTTTAAAATTTTATTCTAATTTTTTTAGTTATATTTTTAACTATTATTTTAAAAAATGCAAGTTAAAAGTTAACAGAGAACGTGGCTGTATTTTTTTTTTTTTTTTTGAAGTTTTTGTTTTGAAGATTTAATTCATAACATTTTTAAAAACTATTTAATAAGATTTACTGCATAACCATTATTAAAAAGAAATCTTTCTATGCTTTTTCCCGCAATGCCCTTGTACTCTGTTCTTATTGGATTTAATATTTTTTCATGTTTAATGTCTAAATTCTTTAATTATTTCTCCTTTTCCACCTATTAAATTTTCAGCGGTGCTCGTCATGATCAACCTTTCACAATGGATTAGGTGTCGACCCTCCCCCAAAAGTTCTTCGAAGATATGTTGGCCACAAAGCTACCAGATAATTAATCAATCAAATCCTTTCCGACGTTAAAGCAGACTCCGGCTAGGCCTACGGCTAGCTCCAGGCATACCAGTGAGCTTTGAGTTACTGTTGGGGGCTGTTATTTTCACCTCCAACCCCATGGGATGTAATTGATATAAAAGATATATATTATAAATTCTTCTTATTTTTTAAATATTAAAATATCTTTTTTAATAAGTAATTGTATAAATACTAAAAATATGTATAAAGTAAGTGTCTGAACTTATTAGGTTCACAAATCTAAAATTACAAAATTATAGCACTCCGAATCCCATAAAACACAAGAAAAATAAAAATATAAAAAGTTAAAAGATGAGACTAAAAAATAAGCAGTTCAGATGATGGAGCCAGTTAGACATGAGTAACCCTTCAAAAAATCTAAGATAACTTTGATGATTTGTTTATTGGAATAAATTTGAATACTGTCATAAATAGCTTCGTTCTGCGTAATTTAAATGTAGTAGACAATAGCAGTTATAGCAAACCTGACATTCAAGCAAAGAATGTAATTACCATTTCTAATATGAGACATTAAAAAACAAGTGGCCTCCCAATCAAAATTATAATATGAGCACCTTTATTATAGATATCTTTCCAAATGATATTGGTGACACTATACTAAAAGAAAGATGATTGTATGTTTTCGGGACTGACTTGCAAAAGAAATAAAAGTGCATCCATAATAAAATGAAGCTTGTCAAGAGTAGAAAGCCTGCATCCATTGACAAGTTAGAAAATAAAGACATGAGATGAGATAGCATCTTTTCCATAAGAGGAGTAAGCACACGAGACTACAAAGAGGCCGATTAAAACACACGTAGGTCAACCTAACTAAGAAGACATCATCAGGTTCTAAGATCTAACAAAAGAGTCATTATGATCCTAATCAAGCTGGTAATTTGACCAAACACAAATGAAGGGATGGAGAGCGTTGCGAGCGATATTAGGCCAACACAAATGCACATCTCGAATAAAAACTGAAACCTTCGAGTGTCAAGAGAGTCCTAAATCTAAAGAGAAAATATAATATCTCAAATATTTTTTTATCTGATTTAATTAGGTTTATTTATTTATTTAGTAATTTGGGTGTGATAAAAAATTAATTAAATATTATGAAAATTTTGAAGAATATTTAAAATTGTTGGGCCGGCATTTGGAGTGCGCCCATTCGATCACCTGAGTATCGATTTAAATTTTAAAATAATAATAATAATAATAATGAAAACATGAAGCAGAAGGAAAGAGCGAGAGAGAAGCAGGGGTCGGGCAAGGGTTTTGTAGGGAAGAAAAGAGGAGAGAGAGAGAGAGAGAGAGGAGGGCTTCGCTAAAGACGGCAACGCGTGGGTGGTCAACACAGTGCAGTGGCAGCAGCTGCAGGAGCCAGGCACGAGGAGAGAACCATGCGAAGGAGAAAAGGAGAAAATCGAAGCTTTCGAGTCTGATTCCGGTTTCGAGCTAGTTGGAAAAGTTATAGATCGGGTCGATGCAAATACACTCATGCTCTCCTATTTCGTTTTCATGCACTTTTATTTCGTTTTCTTCGGGTATCCTAATTCTAATACCTGAATAAATATATATATTGTGTTGCTTATAATCTAAACATAATAATATATCAAAATCATGTCTGAATATCAAGTTTTGAGTGGTATATCGCTCTCCGAAAATCCTAACACCTGTGCGGCACTGTTCACCCACGCTTGAGCCCCTTTTTACCTATGAAGTTTTAGAGTTTTTGCTTAATTTGGGATTAAAATATTATTACCCATATCTAGTATAAGTTAATTTATCGATTATATATTCGATTGGGTGAATTTGGGTGAAAACCTGTTCATCAGAACCCTAAGGTACGTCCGGACCACGTTTGATCAATTATATTATTGGCCTTAGATAATGAATACCCATGACATGGGCAAGTGATTGTGTGAATTTTATACCTGAATTTGTAGTTTATACCCATTTTCGGACAAGGAACCCTAAATCCATGGCTCAGATGAATTAACCGATTAAATTAAAATTTATGGATGAATTGGCTCTAGGATATTATTTCTCGTGCTATGAATAAGTTAAATTATCAATTGAGTTTTCAAATTGGTAGTTTTTTAGGGCTTTATACTCCCCGGAATCTTGACCCATTCCTCTCTTGAAATATTATCCGAAATAATCATAATTATGCATGACTCTAGTCCAGAAAATTATGATACATGAAAGCGCAAGGGAATTGTCACCCAAAAGCTCCTGAGACATGATAGGCTCGTTATGGTAAGAATTTCCTAATTGTTCCATTTTTATGATGTATTATGCACGTCTTATGAACACAATGATTTAAATGTCTTAAAAATCATATTATGAATCGTTTACGAAAGAATTAACAATTAAAAGCTTTAAGAATTCGGTTTGGCGTGATAAAAAGGAATTTCTAAATCCTTCTAAGCTTCAAGTAAGTCGTGCGTAAACTATGAACATGAATTATGAACATGTTAGGACTCAAGCTCACGTGATGTGAACTATGAATACATGAGGAATCAGGCTCACGAGGAATCAGGAAATATGAATTTGAGTAAGTTTAATGAAAAAAAAAACCAAGAAGGGATATTATACAACTAAGCGATGACTGTTCTCCGGATCAAAGAACCAAGAACTGATGAAATTATGAATGCTCCCCAGTAGAGTGCCAATGAAGAACTATGAATAAAGAATTATGTGGTTAAAAGTATAATGTCCCTAACGAATTAAGAACTTGGATCGAGGAAATTGGACAGTAAACTTTGGCCTGTCATGATATTGCAGTGGAAACTCCAAAAATGCTCTAACCCCTCAATTTGGAGCGAGTGATATTCCTTGGTAAGCTTTAGTATACTGTAGTGGAAAGCGTTATCTGATATGGATGCCACTTGCAGCCTATGGTCCTTTCTATAGGGTTGATATGCAGACGGCCCATCTCTGAGTCAAGAATAGGAGGATATCGACCTTAGATTGTGTGGACTGAATACAATCAAGACAACGAACAACGGCTCCTATACTGACCCGAGTCCCTTAACAAAATAAGTTTTCAATAATGAATGGATATTTAAGAAAATGACAAGGAAATGAATCAGGAAATATGAAATGAATCGTGAAAGCATCCATTCCCAAAAATCATAAAGTAAATCTCATATGTACCTTGTCTTTCATATATGCATCATTATGTTCCGAATATGAAGATTTGCATGTTCTTATATATATATATATATATATTGCACTTGTTGAGCTTTTAGCTCACTTTTGTTGCTTTCTTTGCCTCTAAATTAGTACAAACTTATACCCGATCGGACAAAATAGAGGATTAGAAGTCGGAGAAGTTTGAAGTTTTGAAGGATGGTTTGAAGACTCAGTTTTGTGATTTTATCCCCTTATGGAGCCTTTTGTTTTTATTTTGATGAACATGTTTAATGGTAATAATGGTATTGTATATGTAGTTAGCTTCTGCTGTATTTGATAATTTTTAGTTGCTTCCGTAAGTTTGTTAATTTAATTATGTACCTAATGGTATCTTATCCGAACCGACGTCTTACCAGAGTTTATGACGTCGGTGCCACGTGTTGTTAATTATGGTAGATTTTGGATCATGTGTAGTTATTGTGGTTGTCTAGATGTTGAAATTTGTATCGGTTGGATTTTTTAGTTGTGTCGGAGTTGTTTATGATGGATTTTTGTTGTGTAGTGTTTGATTATATGTTGTTCAGGATATTTAACAGATTTTGTATTTTGGCCGACGTCTGTATTTAAAAAAAAACTCCACCGAATTTTTGATAAAAATTATGGGACGTCACAGAAACAGTTGAGAAAGAAAACATCAAGCATATCCTCTGAGTGCTGGTTGTTGGATCAAATAAAAGGGGATTCGCTACTCAAAATGATGGAGCGAATGAAAGGCCTAAAGAATTGCTTTAGGCTTATAATTTTTTTAAAACTCCAAGAAATCAATTGAAAAATTTTAATAGTCTAAGTAGAGTGATCTTGAATGTGGTGACCCTGAATGTGGTGATGACAAATCCAATTAATGTATATAGAACTAGAAATAACATTAATAATACACCAAAATTGTCTAGCTAGGAGGGATTTATTCCAAGTAAATATGTTCTCAATGCCATATTCAAATCGATCTAAGCCACTTTAGCTAAAAACTTATGAGAATTGACACATGCCAGAGGTAGTGCCTAAACATACCATCAATAATGTTAGACTTAGGAAGAATAAAAATAGAGGCCCAATATACATGCACATTTGAGAAAATCTAATTAATTAGTTAAAATCTACCCCCCCCCAGAGGAAATCCAATGAATCCTTCATGAACCAATACAAGTGCAACACTATCAACAAGCACATGACAATCCGTGTGAGATAAGCTAGATGAAATCAGTGTAATTCTAAGATACCTAACACGTAGTCAACCTTGCTTAAAAACAATAATGGACTTGATGATATATGCACAACCAAGATTATCAAAGGAAAATATGAATTCATTCTTAGATTCAATAGGGTGGAGCCCACAAAGAGCCGAGAATACACGAAGACCATGCATTAGGGTATTCACTAAGGATAGATCGGAGTTAGATAAGAGGAGAAGATCATTTGCAAAAGTAAGCATGACCATCTTAGTTGAATTTTATTTCTAATGATAGGTGGTGGGGTTGTGATTAGTATGGTGGATAATAATGTCGTGAAGAATTTCCATACAAAAAACAAAAATATAAAGAGTGATAGGATCTCCAAAACAAAACCCCTTAGAACCCTTGAAGAAGCCCACAACCTCAACATTAATGGAGATGTAGGGAGGATGGGGTGGAGATACATTCCTTAATCCAATTTAGAAAAATGGAAGGAAGATGGAGTGTAATAAGGACAAAATCCTATTTAGAGTCAAAAGCCTTCATAAGATCTACTTTAAGGGCACACAAGAAGGCTCCTAGTTCAGGTGGTATTTGTGAAGCAAGTTTTAGGCAAGAAGAATATTGTTATTAATATGCCTCCCTTTGGTAAAAGTCATCTGCAAGCTATCCACAAGCGACGCACAAACACTTTAAGTCTTTTGGCAAGAATTTTAAACATGGCTTTATGTAGAATGTTACAACAAGAGATCAAACGAAAGTTAGATGGATTCCACTTTAGGGATAAGAGAAATAAGAGTAGTCTTAATGGGCTTAAAAATTTACTATGTTGTAAGAAGTCCAAAATAGCAGTGGAGATCTCCTCTCTAATGATATCCTAATAGAAATTGAAGAATTTAGCAAAAATATATATATATATAGACTAGGAGTTTGAAGTCACTAAAGTTGATAATAACCTCCTGGGATCTCATTGGCTAAGGTGATGTAAGTCAATGATGGAAGGAGAGCATCTGGGACCATTTTAAAGATAAGAGGGGGAAGGTCATCCTTATTTAAAAGGTAATCAATCGATGTAGCACCCAGAAAAATTCCAAAATTAAGAGGGAACAACCTCATGAGTGTAACACCTAAATACTACATATGATTTATGATATCAAAAATTAATCAAATTAAGTAAATTGTTAAAATAAAAAAGTTTGGTTTAGATGAGAAACTAAGTATTAGGAGGCATGGGAGGGCTCCTAGAGGGTATAAAAGCCACACATGAGCGTGTTCAAGACATATATAAAGAGCAGTCATGCATGTTTATTCTAGTATTTTCGTGCCTGATGGAGACTTGTATGCTGACAAGGAATTAGTCTTCTTTTTTAATTAACGTTTGACTGGCATATATGTGTTAGTTTGCCATTTAAAGACTTTTAGCCTTTTTTCCAACCCGTTTTTCTATAAAGTTTTAAGAAAAGAGGAGAAGAGAATAGATAGAAGAAGAGGTAGGAGATTTTTAGAGTTTAACTTGAAAAATTTTAGAAAAATAAGTTAATGTAAGTATATTTAAATCATATCTTTTATTTTGTTACTGAAATTTCAAAAGTTCTTCCTTCATGTTTTAAAAGTTACATGCATGTTATCATTTTATACTTTTCTTGAATATTGCTTGCATTAGTGTTAATACAGTTCATAAATTTTGAGATTCTAAAGCCTAGTTCCTATCATAATGAAATTCATTGATAAATCTTGAAATCTTTGAGTAATTGGTCTTGCATATATCTTTTTTGTAAAAAAAATCCAATAAAAGCTTTACTTTAAAATTTGTTAAGATTATATGTTTTTTAAATTTAAAAAAAATATATTTGTATAGTGTCTTTATTTTTATCTAAATAAAAATAATTATATATATATCTTAATATATTAATTTATAAATAAAAGTTATTACCTAATATCTATAGGCTCAAAAAGTACATTTGTTTCCATTTATAGTATAATATATAGTGAGCCAACCAATAAATTTTGAATAGTGGCACATGGCCTAAGCTATTAGGTAAAATCTGTAATTCGACCTTCTATATTAGACTTTAGCCGATGAGGTTATCATTAGCAACTAGTTGTTGCATTTTGGTATTTCATATAAGCTTAGTGTCTTTATTATTCTTATATTTTTATTGTGCATATTCCACAAACATGCACACACATATGCTTTGTTGAATTTTAAGATTAATCTTGCTATATTTTATCACCTTTCATATTAGCAGACATGAATCCCTTATAGGTTCCGGATGACATGAAGTTTAAAGAAGGACTAATTTAAAAGTTAATTATACATAATTTTAGAATATAATTTAATTTTATAAATAGTAGAAATATATTTTGTGTTGGCTTGTTTTATTGTTGAACGCTTTCTTTTGTGGTTAGTGGGCCTTAATTCATGGCTTGTACGATGATGTGATGAATATTGAACTAAAGTATAGACCATTTTTCTTATTCATGGATAGATTTTGAGCAAGCAATAGAAAATTAGGGCCAAACTTTAGAGTTTTGACAATATCCTTAGATGTCACAAATATTATTAGATTTATCTAATATTTTATTATAAAGTCAAAACCTGATAATGGATAGTATGTATGATGTTATTTATGTTTATTTTTTATATCAAGTTGTGGATAAATGTGGTATCAAAGTAAGTCATGAGGAGAGCATCTTAAATGATTTGAGGAGCTAAATTTTATGATTTGTGATATAATAAGAGTTTATTGAGGCAGTGGGTCCATCAAGGAGGATGACTGTTTTACCATCATGGCAAAAGTGGCAAAATTCATGGATTATATGGTGCAAAGGCAGCTGAACCCAGAGCAAGGTAAGATCCAAGAATGCTATGACCACTTATGATCAATTTATGAATGAGAGTCCTTGAATTTTTGGGAGATCTAGATCTAAAGAAGGCAGTGATATGGATCCGTAGAGTATAAAAGATGCTTGAGGTAATTAATTAACTTGAGAAAGAGAAAATCAAGTTTATTGTCTACAAGTTAAATTGTGAGGTTAACTATTAGTGGGCCATGAACAATAGGCTTGTAAAATGAAAAACATTTCATAGGATGGTTTTTTTGGAAATGATCCTTAATAAATACTTTATGGCGAACCTTCACAAACTAAAGGAGGGATGAGTTCTTTCGGTTTAGATAAGGAAATTATATGGGGCGTCATATGACACAATTTAATGAATTAATTTGATTTGCCTCGCATTTGGTAATGGAGGAGACAAGAAGGGCTAGCAAATTTCTTTAAATCTTAGAGGACATGACACGAAGATAATTGGTGCCATTACGTTTGAAGACTCATAAAGAAGTGTAGGCTTACTTTTTAAGTAGAAGCAAGAGAAAGCTAAGTTCTTTTAAAAGAAATATGAGTTGAGAAGATTGAAATTTGGGATCAAAAGGGCCCCACGAGAGATCTAAGTCCAATTATAAGAGGATGGAAAAGATAGCTAAGGTTCAAGGAGCACTAGACAAACAACAACAATCCAAGGTAGTGTGTGATCTTTGTGAAAAATTTTATAGAGGATGGATGTGTTACAAGCAGATCAGGGCTTATTTTAATTACAGTCAAGTTGAGCATATAATCAAGGTGTGCTCCCACACGATAAGGCAGACTAATAGGAAGCCAAAAGTCTTCGGGAAAGTTTACGTTGTAACAACCAAGGATACAGATATATCTCTTTTAATGGAGGAAGGAAAACTCGTGATTTTTGAGATTATTGCTTGTATGTTATTGGATCCGAGCTTTACACGTTCGTTTATATCCCCTAAGCTTGTATGTTATTTGCATTCACCGTCTAAAGTCATGGATTATACTTTATTGGTATCTACACCTATAAGTAAATTGTTGATAGCCGATATTGTATACCCTAGGTGTTTAGTTTGGGTGTATAAGTTTGAGTTGGTTGTAAATTTAATTTTATTAAACTTGCATAATTTTGATATAATTCTAGATATATATTAGTTAGCATGCTATCATATTAGTGAGGCATATTTCCACAACAAGGTATAACTTTTTATTTTGGATTGTGAAACATTTTATTTTTTAGGAAATAAATAAAAAGAGTTGTCCTATATGATTTCTAGCCTACATGTGTGCCATTTAATAAAAGGTGAGTGTCAAGCATACCTTACCTATGATATCATTTTCGGGAGTTATAATGTGCTAATTGAGGAGTTTTTAGTGGCAAAAGAAATTAAGGATGTGCTTCCAGAAGATCTACATGGGTTGCCATCAAATAGAGAAATTAAATTTGAATTCGATTTGGTATCGAGATCTATACTAATTTCTAAGGCTCCATATTGGAAAATAGTTTTATTCGACCAAGTGTATCACATTGGGACACATTAGTTTGGTTTGTGAAGAAGAAGGATGAGTCTATAAAATTTTGTATAAACTATGGAGACTTGAATAAGATAATAATTAAGAATAAGTACCAACTGCTGATAATTGGCAACCTTTCTAACCAATTGTAAGGATCTTGAAATTTGTCAAAGATTGAACTTCAATCAAAATATTACTAAGAATAAAAAAGGAAGTTATTACAAAGGCGACCTTCCAAATGAGGTATGATCACTATAAGTTTTTTGTGTTATCATTTGAATTAATTAATAACCCTACAACATTTATGGATTTAATGAATCAGATACTTCAAATATATATGGATCAATTTGTGGTTTTTTTTATTGACAATATTTTGATATATTAAGGAGCAATGAAGAGTATAAAATCTATTTGAGGATTACATTGCAAACACTTAAAGAAAGATGATTATATGACAAGTTTAAAAAAGTATAAGTTTTGGCCCGAAGAAATGGCTTTTTAGGCAACATAATATTGAATGGAGGTGTTTTGGATAATCCAAAGAAGATTAAAATAGTCACAAGCTGAGGCCACAAGTAAACGTAATGAAAGTATGAAGTTTTCTTAACTTGGCTAAATATTATAGGACGTTTATAAAAATATTTTTGAGAATTGTGGCGATATTGACCCGCTTTATGCCAAATAAAGTATCATTCATTTGGTATGAAGAATGTAAAATGAGTTTTCAATAATTAACAAATTAATTAATAATCGCCTTGATTCTAGCTATACCAGAGAGATTGGAGGTTACCTGCTTTATTGTTATACTTCCAAAAGAAGGTTGGGCTGTATATCGAAGCAACACAAAAAGTTATTGCCTATGGATTAAGGTGTATGAGCACACACACACACACACATTCTTTTGTCGCCTTTCAAATTATTGGTCACAAATTATTTGTAAATTTTTGACAGGATGAAGTTTAAAAAACCTATTTCGAAGTTAATTATATATTTTTGTAAAATATAATATAATTTTAGAAACACTAGGAATATATTTATTGTTAGCATGTTTTACATTAAAACCCTTTTCTTTGTGGCCGGTGGGCCTTAATTTATGGCTTGTTTGTTAATGTGATGAATATTGGACTAAATTGTAGACAATTTTTCCTATTCTTGGAATTTTGAGCAGGTTGTAGTGAATTAGGATCAAACTTTGGAGTTTTGACTGTATCTTTGGATGTTATAAATATTATTAGACTTATCTAATGTTTTGTTGTAAAGTCACGATCCGATATTAGATAAATGTGTATGATATTATTTATATTTATGGTTTGGTAAATGCTCGAATGCAACTCCTATTCTACAAGCTTTTGTGAGTGAGGAAGAAAAAATGAATAGTAATCGATTTACATAATCATCTAATCTTCGCCTTTTGCCATGTTAAGTCACCTTTGATATTCAGGGCTTCAAGATAACTATAAGTGGCCAAATATTTTGCCCAAAAGAGAGGAAACTAATGAGGATGAAGCTAGAGGATCAACTAGGCAGCTTCCAAATTAGCAAGAGCCTTGAGAACAGTAAGGGTGAGGTCACCCACCTCTTGATTAAGATCCTTTGAGGCAAACTTGGTGACTTTAAATTTTGAAGTAATGATGAACAAGAAAGAGCCAGACATTAAAAGTGCCCAAGTTGAAGAGACAACCTCTTTACATAGGATGACATGTTAGGAAGTTGTTAAATTTAAAAGATTCACCTTTCAAGTGAACGGAATTGCCGGGTAAAAGAAGATAAAATGAGTGATACAAGATTCAAGCACTACAAAAAGAATCCAAAGAGGAAGGATGAGCAAAGAACCAAGCATCGTTAACCGAGACCCTATCAAGCTTCTTATAAATGTGGGAGTCACTGTCCCTCCTGTTGCACCAAGTGAAGAAGCAACCATTGAAATTATGATCTCGAAGGCCATAAGAGTTCCAGCATTGATTAAACTCATGCATAGGGAATGACTCTAAATCATTACCTAAAATCTCATAACTAGCCCTAGCAACATTGAAATCCCTAAAATAGACCATAGTAGAGAAGGCTAGTAGGAGCACAAATTGATTTAAAGGCCTATTCTATTAACATCTGAGTTCGAGTCATAGACAAGAGAGAGAGAAAAAGACTTGGAAGAAGAAATCTTTATAGCCTTGCAGTGAATAATTTATTTGTGAGTATCGAGAACAATAAGGTCAACCAAAGAAGGGTTCCACCAACCCAGATATGACCACTAGCCAAAAAACCTAATTCATAGTCGATTTCTAACTTCTCATGACAGAGCTGGAGAGACAATCGAAGGAGCTTACATGAATACGAGTCTCAAGAATGGAAAAAATATGGAATTGAGAGGATGGAATAAATTGATTGACAACACTCAACTTATCAAGATGGTTAAACTTTCGAACATTCCAAGTGAAGATTTGAGTTATTGAATAACGACTCTAAGGTCTTCTGATTTTTTAGGCCCTTGAATTTTTTTTTTGGATTCATTAGGAAGATGGATATCTTTAGGTAGACAAACTTCCATCATCGAGGCACTAAGACCAGAAGAAACAATGTGGAGTTGAGTCCAAACCAACTGAGATTGAAGAGGAGCAGCCTGGCTGGGCATGATTAGGGCAAAATGGGACGAGATTACCAATCAAGGAAACATCCATGAATAGCAATAAGAAAACCATAAACTCAGGAAGTAGAAGAAAAACTAAAAGAGATGTTTTAAAAGTTAAATATTAATACTAGAGAGTATTGTTAAAGAGCAATATTCAAATGATGTATTTCAGAGTATTTGAAATTTGAGGGACAATGATAACTAATTAGATAAGTAATTTTTGATATTTGTGCAAAATTTTTAATAAGATAAATGTGATTTTAATTTTTAATTCTGATGCGTACCTGGATCTGACTTTGAACAAATTTGGGTCAAATGGGACGTCTGAATCCGACTCCGTTCATCGAGTTTGGACCTTGCACACCACTACAACAAACAAGAAGTCAGGTGTCGGCGAAATTTTATCCCACCGAAGACACTCCGACGCTCAAATCAGCAATAAACCTTCGAATTACAAGAAAGTAACTGGAACTGAAAGTTGAGATAGAGAGGAAAATTGAGGTAGGAAGGAGTGTTCTCCTTTAGATGTAAGAGACGTTCCTGCGGCTCGCTGAGAGTGCAATTTTTCGACTCAATGTTCACGAGGAACAAGCGAGAAGCTAAGTCTTGTAAGCGTAGAAGCTTTGAAGGACGGAGCCCCTATACCGGTGGTCTGGATTCTAGTCTCCAACATGTTCATGATGGGATGCGTTTATCTTTTGCTGACGGTGACGGAGTCATTGACTGTCTAAAGAGGAGCCTCGCGTACTTCCAAAATATTGACTAGATTTGTTGACCGTTTTTGAAAAATTTTCGGGCAACTTGGAGAAGAAAGCATTAGCCATTAGTTGTCCTGTCAAAAAAAATGTGCCACGTGTCTTTGTGCGGTATATTCAGGATCCTGATATTTAATGAGCCAGAGGATCTGATTCGACGACTCCCTTTTGGGATGCGGCATGTGGCGGTAATGATGGCGCATGCTTTCGAGGTAGTTTTGTGTTCACACTGGCTTTTAAGTTGCCCGTTCGTTTCATTTTGAATTTTCCTATACCTTCCTTTGTTTTTTCATCTTTCTTAACCCACAGCAGTGAAGGAAAAAAAAACCCTAGTTGATTTTCTGACCATGGCCTCTGTCGCCGATATTGCCTCCGTCCTGAGAGAGAGCGATATGAAGGTATTGTATGTAGAGTACAATATCCCAAAGGAGATTGCCTTCCATGTTCTTGGGAAGGATGACAGGGCTTTCTTAGGACTTTGTGACCATATACGAAGCCCATTTCAGGAGTGGGCTCCATCTTTCAGGCGCTTCGAGTCCCCATTGTACAGTTCCACGCCAATGCCATCCGATATCTGTGCTCCCTCTACATATTCATCTGTCAGCACTCGAGGCTACTGACGATGTTGATGGTTAGAGGGCTCTTTAAGCTTAACCAGGGAGTAGAGTAGATTTCTCTATCCCCACTTGACGGTCTTAGGATAAGTACCGTCATATACGACTCTTTGAAGAATTAGAAGAACCGGTTCTTCTTCATTAGTGTGGGTGAGTCTTGGCCCTTAGCCAGGGAGTGGGGCCAAGTGTCTGACGTGTATATGGGGGTGCCTTCTGAGGTTGAGACGGCGTCCCTATTTTGGTTGATCAAACTTATCATGGATCACCTTGGAAATTTCCAGAAAGACCACTTGGTCTCCCGTGTTGAGGCCAAGAAGGCCAAGTGGGGGCCTCCCTCTCCTGTCCAGAAATTCAAGGTCCCACCACCAGATGTCTTGCGGGGGAAGAAGAGGAAAAAGGGCTTTATTATAGGTCATCGTCCATCTGATATCAGTCCCTCTAGTCCAAGGCAAAAGAGGGCGGCCTCGGTGGCGCCTTCTTCGTCATCCTTAGTGTCAAACTCTCTTCGACGGGTTCTTTGCAGGTGTAGGCGCCGCTTCTGAGATTGAAGCAGAGCTGGCTTTAGAGGCCTATGACACCATGTTGAATGCCAGGGTAAGTGGCGGTGTTGTTCTTGCATAGCGTGTGAGGCGGGGTTGGCTTTGGATCTATCTATTGGAGTGCTTGGGCCGCAGGAGTTGTTCATTGGATCACCTGCTGTGGAACTGCCAATTGAGTAGCAAGAGACAATTTTGGAGCCTCCCACTATTCCCGAGGAGCTAGTCAGGATGGAGGGTATTTCAGAGGAGCCGATGGGGGAGCTCTTGGCGGAGGTCGCTGCCAGCCCTGCCCACGAGAGCCCTATTCCTTGCTTATTGCCTTTGGTACCGGGTCTGTACGCCAGACCAGATAGGCCAACATGAAGAATTTGGGAGGTATAAATTCTGTTGTCTGCCTTGTCTTTAAGTTTGCCTTTTCTAACTCCCCATTTTTTGTGTGTACAGGCTAATAAGGTCACGGGTGCAGTCGTCAAGGCGCTTAGGTAGAGAGATCAGGTGATCTTCGATAGGGACACGGAGATCGTCTGGCTTGATTCTAAGCTAGAGGCTCTGGGAGTGGAGCATCAAGAGGACGCGGCTACCCTGGAATCTGTCTTGGATGGCATGGAGGTGGAGAACAAGAGCCTAAAGGCGGAGAACGCTCGTCTGAAGGAGGAAAATGAGCGGGTTAAGGGGCGCCTCGATCAGTTTGCAGGGCAGATGGCCACTCTGGAGAACGATCTAAGCCTCCGCATTCATCCTCACGAGGTTGCAGACATGATGCTATCGCGGTTGTGGGAAGGGATCAATATCAGTCGGTGTATTGTATGGTTAGTTGATCCTGACTTTCCCGTGGATCTCATCAACTTGTCAAACCGGTCAGCACAGTGCCGCGACAGCCACGTGGGGGAGCCATGGGACAGACAGGGGCCACCGCCTCCCTCTTAGTTTTTGGTGATTGTAGTTTTTTTTTGTACAATTATGTAAATGTACTTCACCATAAGAAGTAATACGAGCAACTTTGTGCATGTCACATATTTTTGCTTTTTTACAGCTGCTTTTTGCTTGTATTTTATTCCTTTGCTATTTCGGGCCACCAACTGGGCAGGCTTCCTGTGAGTTGGCTGCCCGCCTTGTTTTGGGCGTTCATGGCATTTTCAAAGGAGTGGAGTCCTTGGGTGCATTCTCTAGGCTGTCACTTGTGTTAAGCGGCCTAGTATTCCCCTGCGAGTAAAGCTTGGTAGCACTACCCAAGTGCAGACTTAAGTGGCTAGCTTTTGTGGAGCGTTTTGCTTCAGTCGACCATCGTTGACTGATCACGCTATCTCCTCGTGAAGGAGGTTATCGCGTGTGTTGCGCTAGCCCCCTAAGATTTTTGACCGCTAATGGGCCACTTAGATGAACAAGGTTTAGATATGACCACTCATGGGCCGCCTAGATGACCAGGATTTAAATTTGGCCAACTACTGGCCACTCGGATGACCGAGGTTCATGTACGACCGATTACTGGCTGCCGGGATGACTAGGGTTTAGATACAACCACTCATGGGCCGTTTGGATGACCAGGGTTTAGTAACGAAAGGGTGAAGACCCTCCCAACTTAGAGGCAGCCTAGGTCGTTTGAACCTGTAACAAGAATCATACAGATATGCACACCAAAGAAAAAAACACAACATGCTAAAGGGAATACTTGTTTTGCTAATTGAAACGCGCATACAAATGATTATATACAATTATACAGACTACCTACCTGGGTCCTTATTGGAAGTAGCGTTTGAGGTGGATTGCATTCCACGTCTGTGGGACCAACTTTTTATCCTGGTTTCGGAGCTTGTATGCCCCGTTTTGTAGGACGGCGGAGACTAGAAAAGGCTATTTCCAATTCGGGGAGAGCATATTCTGACCGGCCACCTTTCCTATGGCCTCAATGCTTCGCAAGACCGAGTCTCTGATATCGAATTGCCACGCTTTTACCTTCTTATTGTAGTAGCGGGCGATTCGGTGTTGGTAGGCCGTTGTCCGCATTCTGGCGACATCGCGAGCTTTTTCTAGCAAGTTTAGGTATTCCTGAATTTTCTAGAAGTTACCCTACGTGTGACGGCCCGCACTCAAATCTAACGTAAATCGCCGTCGGGTCTTAATAACATTAATGGATATAAAAATTTTACTTTCATTCAGGATTTCACGAGGCCGAACTGCTTGAGCTGGCCTTCTGATTTTAATTTCAACTTGAACCTGAGATGCATACTAGAATTATAAATTTCATTTATCCAAAAGGAATCACGGAAACATGACTAACATCCACAGATTCTCAACAGCGAATCATTTTACAAGTCTCCACAAAATATCAAAATAATTAAACAATCTCTTCGTTTAATCAGCTCCGGCCAACCGGACTATTGGCTACACCATCATGTTCTACTCAACTTCATCATGCATGAGCCTTTCGTCATCAGTAAATAACAAGAGTGAGCAACACAGCCCAGCAGAATACTCACATGCAGAAAACAAAGAACATAAACGTATATATATATATATATAAGCGAATATAATTTAGCATACGAAAATCATCATGTCTTTTAGTTCGGAATTTTCTTAGTCTTTTTCTTCTTGTCTTGTCTGCTGAAAACCCATAAAATCATTGAGAATTCTTATCATCTTTAGGGACACCTAAAGCCGTATCCCCTCATTATGCTCCCCGGGGTGGGAGGTAATGCCTTTAACCCGGCATACGGGGCCGTGGTCCAAAGTCTTATGTCATTCCCTCATTACGCTCCCCGGGGCGGGAGGTAATGCCTTTAACTCGGCATACGGGGCCGTAGTCGAAAAGTCTTTTGTCATTCCCTCATTATGCTCCCCGGGGCGGGAGGTAATGCCTTTAATCCGGCATACGGGGCCTAGTCCAAAAGTCTTTTGCCATTCCCTCATTATGCTCCCCGGGGTGGGAGGTAATGCCTTTAACCCGACATACGGGGCCGTAGTCCAAAAGTCTTATGCCATTCCCTCATTATGCTCCCCGGGGTGGGAGGTAATGCCTTTAACCCAGCATATGGGGCCGTAGTCCAAAAGTCTTATGTCATTCCCTCATTATGCTCCCCGGGACGGGAGGTAATACCTTTAACCCGGCATACGGGGCCGTACTTCTTTTTCAAACAAAAATCCGGAGTTCTCTTTTAAACAATAGGCCGAAATTCTTAATCAAATAGAAAGTCCGAGTTCTTTTTCAAACAGTGGACCGGAGATCTCTTTCAACAGAAGGTTGTAGTTCCAAAAAGCTGAAACTTTTTTGTCAGCGCCGGAGTTCTTTTCTTAAAATAAAGCCGGAGTGCCAAAACCGAAGTTCTTTTCAAAGGGCGGAAATCTTTTCTGAAATCTGGAGTTCTTAAAATGGGAGTGATCTGTCTTAAAAATTCGGAGCTCTAAAACCGGGCTGACTTTTCTTTAAAATTCGGGGTGCTGAAACCGGAGTGATCTTTTTCTTAAAATTCGGAGTGCTAAAACCGGAGTGATCTTTCCTTAAAATCCGGAGTGCTAAAATCGGAGTAATCTTTCCTTAAAATTCGGAGTACTAAAATCGGAGTGATCTTTCTTTAAAATTTGGGGTGCTAAAACCGGACTGATCTTTCTTTAAAATCCGGAGTACTAAAACCGGAGTGATCTTTTCCTTAAAATCCGGAGTGATAAAACCGGAGTGATCTTTCCTTAAAATCCGGAGTGCTAAAACCGGAGTGATCTTTCCTTAAAATCCGGAGTACTAAAACCGGAGTGATCTTTCTTTAAAATTCGGGGTGCTAAAACCGGACTGATCTTTCTTTAAAATTCGGAGTGCTAAAACCGGAGTGATCTTTCTTTAAAATCCTGAGTGCTAAAAGCTGGAGTGATTTTTCTTTAAAATGACGGAGTGCTTTTTCATCAAAAGTCCGGAGCTCTTTTTCTTAAACGGACGGAGTGCTTTTTCTTCAAACGGACGGTGTGCTCTTTCATAAAGGAACAGAGTGCTTTTTCATCAGAAGGACGGAGTGCTTTTTCTTAAAAGGATGGAGTGCTTTTTCATCAAAGGACGAAGCTCTTTTTTGTAGAAGGACGGAGTGCTTTTTCTTCAAAAGGACAGAGTGTTTTTTCTTCAAAAGGACGGAGCTCTTTTTCGTAAAAGGCAGAGTTCTTTTAATAAGGCGGAGTTCAGAAGCCGGAGTTCTTTTCTACAAATCCGAAGTTCTTTAAAAATCGGAGTTTTTTATTCGTAAACGCCGGAGCTACAAATGTCGGAGTTCTTTAAAATCCGGAGTTCTTAAATCTGAAGTTCTTTTCCATTTAAAATCCGAAGTTCCATGGAGTTCCTAATCATTCAAAGTCTGAAGCTCTTTTCTTAAAGATAGAAGTCTTTTTATGAGATTATCAGAGTTCATAAAAGTCGACAATCAATTATAAAAATCCATTTTCCTGAATATCATTGTTTCCTTTAAACATGCGATTACTAACGATAAATCACAAGAACAGAACAAGTATCATGCATAATTTCATATGGATATACATACTAGCGTAGCAAACATACAGAATCATAAACTTTAAAAATTGGGGTGAGTATTCTTGCCTGGATTGGGTCTATGGACCTTTCACTTGGTTCTGGCTCGAAGTCCTTAACATTTTCACCTGGGCGTTTGCCTAACTTCCTCTCCAAAGTCATGGGGAGGACCATTACTTATAGGCGTGGTAGTAAGTAGGACAGGTCAATCTCTTATACTTCTTTCTTTTCTACAAGGTTATCAGGGTCGTTAGGAGTAGGTAACCTACTCAGGTATAGTTGTTCTTTACTTTTCGTAAGGGCTTCCTTACTGGCATTGCAGGTATGATTTATTCTGACTTTACTTTTCGTGAGGGCTTCCTTATTGGCGTTGTAGGCATGGTCATACTGACATTATTTTTCGTAGGGGATTTCTTTATTATTTTCGGTCAACTGGACTTGACCGAACTTAAGTTGACCGAACTTAATTGTTTTTCATAAAAGCCGGAGTTCTAATTCCATTAAACCGAAGTTCAAATAGCCGGAGTCCTTATGCGATAGAAGCCGGAGTTTCTTATTCATAAAAGCCGGACTTGATTTTCATCAAAGAAATCCGGACTTTTTATCATGCATGGGCCGAACTTGATTTCATCTTAAGGCCGATTTACGTCCTTTCTTCCATTCTTGTTTTCCGGCCAACCCTTGCGTTGTCCGGATCACGCCTTCCGGTCAACATTTTTGTTGACCGGATTTATCTTTTTCACGCCTTTCGGCCAACATTTTATGTTGACCGGTTTACCTTTTCCAGTCAACAGTTTATATTGACCGAATTATGTCTTCCGGTCAACATTGACGTTGACCGAATTTACGCCTTCTTTACTCTTCCGGCCAACACAATGTTGTTTGGATTGTTCCTTAACTGATTGTGTCGGGAATTTTCCTATTCTAGGGTTTGGACCATTACAATCTCCCCCACTTATAGAAATTTCGTCCTCGAAATTTTAAATAATGTTACTAACCTCGAGAAAATAAATCGGGATATTTGTTCCGAATGTCTTCCTCCCGTTCCCAAGTTACTTCCTTGGGTGAGTGATTTTCTTCCAAAGTACCTTAAAGAAATCGATTTGGTGCATAGTCTTGGCTCCTTTTGTCCCAAGATTTGTATTTGTTTCTCTAAGTAGGACAAATCCTTATCAATTAACAGAGGCTCAAACTCAATTATATGGATATACTTCCGAAGTATTGATACACGTCATGTACTTCTGTCAAGTCCGGAGGTAGTGCAAGTCTGTTGGCTACTTCTCCGCTCCTTTCTAAAATCTCAAAAGGGCCAATAAAATCGCGGTTTCAGCTTTTCTTTTACCCAGAATCTGTACATCCCCTTGGATGGCGACACCTTCAGGAATACAAAGTTGCCATCTTCGAATACTAATACAGATAGCTCTTTTGTCTACTCCGGGCTACTCTGAGATTCTCATGCACCAACTTTATCCTTTCCATCAATATTTTACGTTCATCGGCTTATTCCTTCCGACAAGGATTACTCTAGGAAAAACTCAAGCACTTAACTCATCCTAATCCTTATCACAAAACAAATCCTTAGCCTCTCAGAACAACTCAACCCAGACACTTACTGATTTCTCAACCATTGATACAAGGAAAACCTTACAGCGATCCTCCGAATAATTATGCTGATCATTCTTCCAACTTTAATCCGATACTACAACCGCATCCAATGAAATTCCATTTCAGTTCATCCCAAGCCTCAAAAGAGTTCGATCCAGGGACCTTAATCTTACTCTTCAATATCTGAACCATGGGTTCACAATGCTTACGCTGTGCTACTTCTGATTTAAACACTTCTAGGATAGTCATATTATGAAGACAATCCCAAAATCCTCAAACCACTGCCACATTCCGAGTTATAGTCCTAACGATCATCCCAAGAATCAACATAACTTCAAGTCATTACCGAGAATTTATGGCATCATAACACCCAATCATTTGGACTTACTCATGATTCATCTTTCTCCTATGAAACTTCAAAATATACCAAGTCCACCAGGGTTCACTTGCTCAACCTTTAAACATGTCTATCCACATGAGATATCATATAGTCATCCTTTTTAATGGTACAACTATTTTGGTTCTTAAAATTTTAGGTAATGACTATCTTCAAAGACAAGGCTATAAGTTCTTAAGGCAGAAGTTTTAATTGCTAATTCTGACTTACATATAGGGTAATACAAATCATGAACTTCTCCCCCACTTAAATTAAAGGTATCTACCTACCATGACGTGAGAGTAACCGAACATTAACATTTCTCAACGGCATTACATTCCATGATAACTTACCAGACCCATCTGGAATCAGCCTAAATGACATAGACGTCAATTATTCTTATCTGATTTCCGAAGACTACCATTTACCTTTTGTTCTGACAATTACAAATCTCTCTAAGTCAAATGTCTCACTTGAATTGTAGTCCTCGAAGAATACTTGTCAAGTCCCTTAATAACTCTTGTTAGACCCAAGATGACCATACGCTTTCACGACACTAATCGGTTTTTCCAATAGCCATCACTTAAAATCTTATAGATCCCAAGATCACGCTACCAAAGAGTCACAAGGGCATCTCCTCCGCTATGCTCACATTCCTTTGAGTTTATCTATGAAGTCACCTCAACACGTGCCCGAATATGGCCAAAAGATTCAACCCATAATATTTTATGAAATACCAACAGACCTTCAAAACCCAAACGGCGTTTTCTGGACTTCCTAGTGGCCATATTCTCATTTTTGAAATTCATGACCAATCTTATCGGTCCATCTTATCTACCTCGAAGGTTCAGGGATACCGTCAACTTAGACACAACCTTGAATTATCGGTCATCAAATAAGTCAACCTAATCTTCCTTCTGTAACTAATACTGTCCTAAATTTTCGTGCCGATTCAAATTGACCTAAAGCATCTCAGTTTTCTCTTTGATACCAACTGTGACGGCCCGCACTCAAATCTAACGTAAATCACCGTCGGGTCTTAATAACATTAATGGATATAAAAATTTTACTTTCATTCAGGATTTCACGAGGCTAAACTGCTTGAGCTGGCCTTCCGATTTTAATTTTAACTTGAACCTGAGATGCATACTAGAATTATAAATTTTATTTATCCAAAAAGAATCACGGAAACATGACTAACATCCACAGATTCTCAACAGCGAATCATTTTACAAGTCTCCACAAAATATCAAAATAATTAAACAAGCACTTCGTTTAATCATCTCCGGCCAACCAGACTATTGGCTACACCATCATGTTCTACTCAACTTTGTCCTCCATGAGCCTTTCGTCATCTGTAAATAACAAGAGTGAGCAACACAGCCCAGCAAAATACTCACATGCAGAAAACAAAGAACATAAACATATATATATATAAGCGAATATAATTTACCATACGAAAATCATCATGTCTTTTAGTTCGGAATTTCCTTAGTCTTCTTCTTCTTATCTTGTCTGCTGAAAACCCATAAAATCATTGAGAATTCTTATCATCTTTAGGGACACCTAAAGCCGTATCCCCTCATTATGCTCCCCGGGGCGGGAGGTAATGCCTTTAACCCGGCATACGGGGCCGTGGTCTAAAGTCTTATGTCATTCCCTCGTTATGCTCCCCGAGGCGGGAGGTAATGCCTTTAACCCGGCATACGGGGCCGTAGTCCAAAAGTCTTATGCCATTCCCTCATTATGCTCCCCGGGGAGGGAGGTATTGCCTTTAACCCGGCATACGGGGCCGTAGTCCAAAAGTCTTATGCCATTCCCTCATTATGCTCCCCGGGGAGGGAGGTAATGCCTTTAACCCGGCATACGGGGCCGTAGTCCAAAAGTCTTATGTTATTCCCTCATTATGCTCCCCGGGGCAGGAGGTAATGCCTTTAACCTGGCGTACGGGACCGTAGTCTAAAAGTCTTATATCATTCCCTCATTATGCTCCCCGGGGCGGGAGGTAATGCCTTTAACCCGGCATACGGGGCCGTACTTCTTTTTCAAACAGAAAGCCGGAGTTCTCTTT
Organism: Nepenthes gracilis; assembly: GCA_033239525.1. Classification (NCBI taxonomy): domain Eukaryota; kingdom Viridiplantae; phylum Streptophyta; class Magnoliopsida; order Caryophyllales; family Nepenthaceae; genus Nepenthes; species Nepenthes gracilis. The sequence goes on along the minus strand of BSYO01000003.1, from coordinate 17,995,935 downwards.
TAAACAGTAGGCCGAAGTTCTTAATCAAACAGAAAGTCGGAGTTCTTTTTCAAACAGTGGACCGGAGATCTCTTTCAACAAAAGGTCGTAGTTCCAAAAAGCCGAAGCTCTTTTGTTAGCGCCGGAGTTCTTTTCTTAAAACAAAGCCAGAGTGCCAAAACCGAAGTTCTTTTCAAAGGGAGGAGATCTTTTCTGAAATCCGGAGTTCTTAAAATGGGAGTGATCTGTCTTAAAAATTCGGAGCTGTAAAACCGGACTGACTTTTCTTTAAAATCCGGGGTGCTGAAACCGGAGTGATCTTTTGCTTAAAATCCGGAGTGCTAAAACCGGAGTGATCTTTCCTTAAAATTCGGAGTGCTAAAACCGGAGTGATCTTTCCTTAAAATCCGGAGTACTAAAACCGAAGTGATCTTTCTTTAAAATTTGGGGTGCTAAAACCGGACTGATCTTTCTTTAAAATCTGGAGTGCTAAAACCGGAGTGATCTTTCCTTAAAATCCGGAGTGCTAAAACCGGAGTAATCTTTCCTTAAAATCTAGAGTACTAAAACCGGAGTGATCTTTCTTTAAAATTCGGGGTGCTAAAACTGGACTGATCTTTCTTTAAAATCCGGAGTGCTAAAACCGGACTGATCTTTCTTTAAAATCCTGAGTGCTAAAAGCCGGAGTGATTTTTCTTTAAAATGACAGAGTGCTTTTTCATCAAAAGTCCGGAGCTCTTTTTCTTAAATAGACGGAGTTCTTTTTCTTCAAACGGACGGAGTGCTCTTTCATAAAGGAACGGAGTGCTTTTTCATCAGAAGGACGGAGTGCTCTTTCTTAAAAGGACGGAGTGCTTTTTCATCAAAGGACGGAGCTCTTTTTCGTAAAAGGACGGAGTGCTTTTTCTTCACAAGGACGGAGCTCTTTTTCGTAAAAGACAGAGTTCTTTTAATAAGGCGGAGTTCAGAAGCCGGAGTTCTTTTCTACAAATCCAAAGTTCTTTAAAAGCCGGAGTTCTTTATTCATAAACGCCGGAGCTACAAATGTCGGAGTTCTTAAATCTGAAGTTCCTCTCCATTTAAAATCCAAAGTTCCAAACGACGGAGTTCCTAATCATTCAAAGTCCGAAGCTCTTTTCTTAAAGTTAGAAGTCTTTTCATGAGATTATCAGAGTTCATAAAAGTCGACAATCAATTATAAACATCCAATTTCCTGAATATCATTGTTTCCTTTAAACATGCGATTACTAACGATAAATCACAAGAACAGAACAAGTATCATACATAATTTCATAAGGATATACATACTAGCATAGCAAACATGCAGAATCATAAACTTTAAAAACAGGGGTGAGTATTCTTGCCTGGATTGGGTCTATGGACCTTTCACTTGGTTCTGGCTTGAAGTCCTTAACATTTTCACCTGGGCGTTTGCCTAGCTTCCTCTCCTAAGTCATGGGAATGACCATTACTTATAAGCGTGGTAGTAAGTAGGGCAGGTCAGCCTCTTGTACTTCTTTCTTTTCTACAAGGTTATCAGGGTGGTTAGGAGTAGGTAACCTACTCAGGCATGGTCGTTCTTTACTTTTCGTAAGGGCCTCCTTACTGGCATTGCAGGCATGGTTTATTCTGACTTTACTTTTCATGAGGGCTTCCTTACTGGCGTTGTAGGCATGGTCATACTGACATTATTTTTCGTAGGGGATTTCTTTATTATTTTCGATCAACTGGACTTGACCAGACTTAATTGTTTTTCATAAAAGCCAGAGTTCTAATTCCATTAAACTGAAGTTCAAATAGCCGGAGTCCTTATGCAATAGAAGCCGGAGTTTCTTATTCATAAAAGCCGGACTTGATTTTCATCAAAGAAATTCGGACTTCCTTTTATCATGCATGGGCCGAACTTGATTTCATCTTAAGGCCGATTTACGTCCTTTCTTCCATTCTTGTTTTCCGACCAACCCTTATCTTTTTGATCGCCTTCCGGTAAACATTTTTGTTGACGGTTTATCTTTTTATTTTTTATGTTAACCGTTTACCTTTTCCAAAACAGCGGTTTATATTGACCGAATTATGTCTTCCGGTCAACATTGACGTTGACCGAATTTACGCCTTCTTTACTCTTCCGGCCAACACAATGTTGTCCGGATTATTCCTTAACTGGTTGTGTCAGGAATTTTCCTATTCTAGGGTTTGGACCATTACACTACGGGTCAAAAGATTCTACCCTAAGACTTGGAAGCCCGATTTTGACCTAGATTACCGCTTCAGTCCCGTAGCAGAGGTTGAAGGGTATCTCACGCGTTGGTTCCTTTGGAGTTGTTCGATAAGATTAGAGGATTGAGGTGAGCTCATCTACCCAGGAGCTCCCTGTGTCCTCCAGCTTAGTCTTAAGCCCGTGAAGTAACGTTTAGTTTGTGACCTCCACCTGTCTATTCGCTTGGGGGTATAGTACCGAAATATGGACCAGCCTAATCCCACGGCTGGTGCAATACTTGGTAAGGCGTTTTCCTGAGAATTGAGTCCCGTTGTCAGTCACAATGACTTCTAAAATGCCTGATCTGTTGATGATATTCTGGCGAATGAACTCAAGAGCATTGTGTTCTGTGATCCTGGCTAGCAGGACGACCTCGACCCACTTTGTAAAGTAGTCGATGCTTGCCATGATGAATTTTCTTTGCCCAGTTGCGATGGAAAATGGGCCAAGAATGTTGAGCTCCCATTGCGCAAAGAGCCGCAGCACCTGAAGGGATTTCAACTCGATGGATGGTTGGTGGCGAAGGTTGCCGTGAAGCTGGTAGCTTTCACACTTCTTTATAAACTCGGGTGCATCCTTTTTCATTGAGGGCCAACAGTAGCCTTGTCGTATGATCTTGAATGTTAGGTTTTTGCCGCCGATATGCGATCTGCAAATCCTAAGGTGCACTTCGCCTAAGACGTAGTCAGCCTCTTCAGGGGTTAGGCACCGGAAGTACGAAGTCGAGTAACCGCGGTGATACAACCGCCCGTCGACTATGGCGTACCAGCCGACCATTCTCTTTATCCGCCTGGCCTCCTCTATGTCTTCTGACAATATTTCGTATGATAAGTACCTCAGGTAGGGTGTCATCTAATTTTTCGTCTCGGAGATCTACATTGCCTCTTGTTTCTCTATACTGGGAGCGTTCAGAACCTCCCTCATGTCCCTCGAGTACTATTCTGGATTTTTAGACGCTGCTACTCTAGCCAACTGATCAGCCTTCTAGTTTTTAGTTCCGGGAAAATGGACCAGGGTTAGCTTGTCAAAACTATGGGTGGCCTCCCTTGCCTTGGTCAAGTATTTGACCATATGTTGGTTGCTCGCCTCGAAGCTCCCAATAACCTGGTTGACGATTAGTTCGGAGTCGCTATAAACAGCTAGTCATTTGGCTGAGCACTCTTTCGCTAACCTTAACCCAGCTAATAGTGTTTCGTATTTGGCAACATTGTTGGTGGCCGAGAAGTCGAGTCTAAGGGAGTATTTTATCTCAAACCCATCAGGGATCGTGAGGACCACCCCGGCTCCACTGCCTGTGTCCGTAGATGATCCGTCTACATGGAGTACCCATTCTGGAGCTTCCACATGCTGTTCTGCATTCTCTAGGAGCTTCTCTTTGAGAACTGGGGTCGTGGTCTCGACAATAAATTCGGCCAGAGCCTGTGCTTTTATGGCAGGCCTAGGTCAAAACTCGATGTTGAACTCACCCAATTCAATAGCCCACTTTACCAACCGTCTAAAAACATCAGGTTTCTAGAGAATGCTCTTTAGAGGTTGGTCGGTGAGAATTATGATGCGGTGTGCCTGAAAGTAGGGTCTTAGTTTTCGTATGGAGAATATGAGAGCTAAGGCCAACTTTTCTGTGCACGGGTAGCACGTCTCCAGGCCAGTCAGTGTTTTACTCACGTAGTAGATCAGCTGTTGGGTATCGGAGTTTTGGTGTACGAGGACAGAACTGAGGGATACCTCTGACACCGACAAGTAGAGGTACAGCTCCACTTCGACCTTGGGCGACGTTAGTAACGGCGGGCTAGCCAGATATTACTTAAACTCATTGAAGGCCGCCTGGCAATCTGCCGTCCATTGGAACCCGTTTGATTTTGTTCCCCTTAGAGCCCCGAAGAATAGCTGATACTTGTCACCAGACTTCGCTAGGAAGCGGAATAAGGCTGCCAATCATCCAGTCAGTTGCTGGACATCCTTGATGCTTCGTGGGGGAGCCATGTCCGCGAGGGCCTTGATTTTCTCTGGGTTTGCCTCGATCTCTCGTTGGGAGACGATGAAACCCAAGAATTTTCCTAAGGCTACCCCGAAGACGCACTTAGTCTAATTCAGCTTCATTTATTGCTCACGGAGCACCCCAAACAACTCTGCCAGATCACAGATATGGTAGCCAGTGGTTCTACTCTTGACGAGCATGTCGTCAACATAAACTTCCATATTGCGGCCAATCTGTTTCTCAAATATTTTGTTTACTAGCCGTTGGTAGGTGGCTCCTTCGTTCTTCAGTCCAAATGGCATTATCTTATAGCAAGAAGTCCCCTGGTCCATGATAAATGAAGTATGCTCTTCGTCCTCTGGGCTCATCCGGATCTGGTTATAGCTCGAATATGCATCCATAAAACTCAATAACTTATGTTCGGATATCGAGTCAACTAGCAGGTCAATCCTGGGTAAAGAAAAACTATCTTTTGGGCAGTTTGTTAACGTCGGTGAAATCGATACACATTCGCTACTTCCCACTGCTCTTCTTTACTAGGACTACGTTGGAGAGCCAATTGGGGTACTGGACTTCTCTGATGAATCCGCCATCCAGCAATTTCTTTACTTCCTCTCGGATGGCGACCAACTTTTCTATCGAGTGATTTCTCTGCTTCTGCCTAACTGGCTTTCAGTCTAGGTCGAGGCCCATCTTGTGGACAATTACCCAGGCCGGAATCCTAGGCATGTCAGCGGGAGTCCATGCGAAGATGTCAGGAACGTGATCAGCTCGTCGCGCAGTGCACTGGTGAGTGAGCCGCTGATCCATACGCACTTTTCTGGATCCTCCAGATTCAGTAGGACTAGGTCGGTTGCCTCACCAAACTGCGCCTATGCAAGGTCATTTCGTCTCGATGGCCAAGTTCTCCCACCGCTCTGGTGCTGTCGTTAGGAGTAATTTGGGACATGTAGCATGTCCGCTTGGTGACTGGATCACCAGCACTTCGCCTATACCGTATAGCGTTGGAAATTTTATTTTGAGGTGTGGTATTGAAGTGACGGCCCCGAACGCTGTTAGGCACGGCCGGCCCAGTACAGCGTTGTATAAAGAGGGCAATTTGACTAGCAAGAAAGTAAGTGTACGACTTTTCATTTTCGGGTATATTCCTAGGGTGACTTTTAATCAAATCGTCCCTTGGACGGGTACCGGCTCGTTGTCAAGACCGTACAATGGGCCTTCGGTAGGTTTTAATTGACTATTTTTCAAACAAAGTTTAAAAAATGCATCGTGATAGAGCAAATCGCGGGAACTTTCATTGTCAACGAATACTCGTTTCAGCTGGTAGTTAACGCTACCGTCAAAAATGAGTGCAGATACAACAAGGGGGTCTGCATGGGGGGAAACTACATGTTAGTAAAACTAATGATGGTGTCAGTAGTGCGTTGTTTCTTCCTCCCAAATCGCTGCTCCTTGTTGTCGAGCAGGTTCTTGATCTGCCGGGTGGTGATCATGTTGACCACTCCTATTGCAACTCGGTTTCGTGGAGGGGAAGACCCCGGTCCTTCTCCACCCATAATGCCAGAACTCTGACTAGGGCCCTTGACAAACCTGGTGAGATGACCCCTTTTGATCAGCTCTTAAATCTCCCGTTGGAGGGTCTTGCAGTCCTCTATGGAGTGTCTAAGAGATCAATAAAAATTGCAGTACTTGAACGGATTTCCTCCCTCCACCTTCTTAAGTGGTTTTGGCCACTTAAGGAACTTCTGCCCACGAATCTACATGAGGACGTTCAAACGCGTATCAGTCAAGGGCATTAGGTTGATGGGCCCGTAGTCCTTGCGCTTTAGTGGTCCGATCTTATGGTGCTTTCGGCGGGAGTGATCACCACCGTTGTGTTTCCTCTTTCCTTCAATTGGAAAAGAGCAAGGTTATCCGGTCCAATCGGGACGTTTAGCCTCGTTAGCCTCCTCCGCTGCCGCGTAGGCCCTGGTGATAGATTTCGTTTCCCAGAATGTCTGCGGGTTCTTTTATGCCAGGTGCCTTAAGAAGTCTCCATGCGCCTGCGCCAAGATAAAACTGCCTAGTTTCATTTCCTCCGTGAGTCGAGGATCCGCCTAGCTTCTACCACGAAGCAATCCAGGAACTTCCGCGGGTTCTCCCTATGCTTCTGTTTGATGTGCGACAGATGCCAAGGCAGCTTTCCCTTCCTGTGGCTGGAGGCATACTGTGACAAGAAGAGATTTGTAAGCTCCGTAAAACTTCAGATTGAGTCCGAGGGGAGATGATGGAACCAAATGCACGTGTCTCCTTTTAAGGTGAGCGGGAAGCAGCGGCACATGGTTGCGTCCTCTTGCCCCTGTAGACTCAGATAGTGCGAAAGTGGGCGAGATGATCAACGGGATCAGCACTCCCATCGTACGAGTTAAGGGCTGGCATTTTAAATTTCGCTGGCATGGGACGGTTTAAGATCTCTGCTGTGAAGGGAGATCTGTCGCTATTGGCTGCGTGCTCATCGTCTTTGAAGACACGATTCCATATATTCTCTAGCCTCAGATCTGCTTGAATGACAGTACCAGATCTGTTAGAATTGAGATATGTCCTCAACTCTGTTCTTTCTCTGGTTTATCCAGTAGCCGGACGGCTGCTATCACTGGTAGATCTAATGGCCCGGGAGGCTCCCTCCTGAGCTTGGACCTAGATTCTACGCGAGAATATCTGGGGTTCCTTCGTTCCGGACTTTCCTCTAGTTCGCGCTGATTCCTCGCTCCTCACGCCTTAGACGGCTTTGAGCATGTGAGGACTCCGGTGCGTGAACATTGGTTAGCCTTCCAAGCCTTTGGGTCGAAACTTTCTTTCTCTGGCCTCCTCATCTGGATGCCGGTACGGGGGCCTCTGCCGGTGCAACCCCCTGCTGCTCTTGCTCCCAGCGGGAGCAGAGTATTTGAAGCATCCTGTAGGTATTTAGCATATGCTTCGCCAAGTTTTGAAAGAAAGGTATTGGAATCCTGTCGGCTACCCAATTGACCATGACACCAGTGGCGTGGTCCTAGTCTGGGAGGCCACATCTCGGGCTGGCTCTCTTGCTTGTACCTTTGTGTTCACCATTTCAATTAAGGGTATTGGTTGAAAAGGGCTTTTGCGAAACGTAGTTGGCTCTTTGTAAGTGTTTCCCATAGACAGCGCTAATGATGCGTACTTGGATTCGACTTCGAACAGATTTGGGTCGAATGGGACATTTGGATTAGGCTCTGTTCATCGAGTCTGGACCCTGCACACCACTACAACAAACAAGAGGTTAGGTGACGGAGGGATGTTGTCCCACCGAAGACACTCCGATGCTTAAATCAGCAATAACCTTCGAATTACAAGAAGGTAACTGGAAATGAGAGTTGAGATAGAGAGGGAGATTAAGGAAGGAGTGTTCTCCTTCAGATGTAAGAGACGTTCCTAAGGCTCACCGAGAGCACAGTTTTTCGACTCAATGTTCACGGGGAATAAGCGGGAAGCTAAGTCATGTAAGCTTGGAAGCTTTGAAGGACGGAGCTTAGCGAGTGGGTGAAGTCTCCGGACTCTGAAGGCTTGGTGTGTGATTATTGTAGTAAGCAATTGTGTGATTAGGAGCGAGCGTTAGTATGCTCAGAGATTCTCCGTCGTAGTTTTCTATGTTTTTTTTCTCCTTCCCTCAGAATGGAGACTCTGTGGGGTTATATAGATGGTGGACAGGGTGACCTCCCTTGGCCAAGAAGGCGTGATCCTGCGCATCATGTTGGGCGGCCTTCCTTAGGTAAGAAGTGTGACGAACCAGGTTATTTTCCTTAAATAACCCTCCGTCAATAAAACATCGTTAATGCCCAATACGAAAATTCAAAGTTCCCTTTATAACTGGACGAAAGACCGATATACAACCTGTTTAAATAGGCTCTGCACAAGCATACTTCTCACAGGATCTCAAGTTTGCCATATCATCCATGGCTTCAATAGATGCCATCTAATGACATAATATTCAAAACATCAGAACAAAATGCGGAAGCATACTACGATACCATGAACTGCGAAAGCATAATAAAACCATAAAAACAACCACAAACCATACTTGACCCTGAGTGGCTGTCCATATCAAACTCTATGTCCAAATCTTTACTGCACTTGCCGTCTGTCTAGTCCCGTCAAGCAAGCCTTTCCTTGTTCTAACTATCCAGCAACAGCTAAATGCTCTCATCTGGGAGGAAAAACAACAGACAGTAAGAGTGAGCTTATCGCTCAGGAAGTATAATCATACGTCACTATCTAACTGTGAACATGATAATGACAAGGGGCAACATGCATTTGAGATATAACGAGACATGTGAGGGAAGGAACATTTAGAAGTACCGATTTGTCGTTGACCATGTTTTGTAACGTTTAATTGCCATTTGAATCATGTTTTCTCATTTACGTTAATCTTTGCGGACCAGGGCTAGTAAGTCGTACTAGCAAACGATGCGAGAGAACGATGAAAGGATCATGATACTCCACATGATCTAAGGCCGTGAGGGATTATCTTTAACGACCCTCCGGGGGGTCGTGCACATCGTGCCATATCGTATCGCCCCATTCCCCCGGGGTACCAAGGCAGTCCTCGTTCTTCCACAATAGTATCCTAAGGCGTGACACGGACATCACCTGCTTACACAAGCAGCCAGAATACGTGGCCCAAGCATTCTTCGGGTTTATACCGTGATGGACGTGTCAAACCAGAGAATACTACCCGTCTAAGAGTCCATGGTCCTAGTTTCATGATTCTATTTTCCATAATTCCTTTGAAGGAAAGTCCACCGTATCACATTTATCATATCTCCCGCCACACGGGAGGTTTCATCAATCACATATCCATTGTGGACTTCCTTCCATTCCATTTTCCCATTCATTCTCATCTTCACTTGGAGACTTTAGCATTTTTCATAATTCAACTTATAAGCATGATTAACAGTATTCAAGCGGAATTGGAATTCCTTACCGTCGATGAGCCAATCACATTGGGGTCCTCCGGAGCCCGTTTTTGAATCTTACAATTTCAAATGCTCATAGTCATAGCTTTCATAACAAGGGGACACATATTTTCCATTTACTTCATGTGAATAGTAACAGCATTTAGTTAAGGGATCCGGTCATCGTGAACGGATAGAATTTCATGAAATCGATCGTCCGGCTAATATGTATGCAGGGTCGGGATGTGGTGATTCATTTCTTAGGATTAATTTAGGATAATACAAGAGTGAAAACATGTCAAATTTAGTTGTTCACCTCGGGTGAACAGTAACAGGGAGTATTTTAGAGGTCCTATGCATATTTCGGGGTGAAATTAACATAATTTGAGGGGGAAAACAGTGAACCCGAATATAGCGTGGGGTTAGGGTTTGGTGATACCGGAACAAGTGAATCGGGCAACAAATCGAACAAATAACTACATATTCTTTCATCATTAATCATGGGCTATATGATTTTCATAGTTTGGGTGGGTATCGGAACGATAATACCCGATGAAAAATAATTAATAATCACGATACAACAAATAGTGAGTATGAGAACACTTGCAATGCTATCACTTTTCTAATCGGCCTTTAAATTCGGTCTCTATGCCTTGATTTCCTCCTTTCTCTCTCTCTCTCTTGGGCGCCCCTTCTCTCTTCCTCTCCAAAATGGCTGGAAGAAGTGGGAAGTGAAATTTCGTGAAGCTTGGCCGGGTATTTATACTCGTCGGGCCGCTCGAGCGCCCGTGAGCGCGTCAGCGGGCCGGGTTTGGTTCCTTCCGCTCGAGCGAACAAGTCTCGAGTGTTCCACGGGCGAAGCTAATGGTTTTCCGCTCGGCGGGGCTCGAGAACAAATTACGGGTGGTAGTTTTAACAACCCAAATTTTTACCAAGTTCTCTTCTAATACTTTTATTTAACCATCAAATAAGTCTATGATTAAGTAGAGGAATATTGACTGCCTCATGTTAAAGTCTATTGTAGATTTGGGAACCTCACAAGAAGACTTGATTGGTGCATTCTATTGAGATCGTTTCCTTTAAGAGCGGGTAACGGTTCTCCAAATTATTTGCCTTCCTTCTACGCTTCTATTATCATTAGAGTCCATTGTATGCTGGAAGAGAGAATCTGGCGTGTGACGAACCAGGTTATTTTCCTTTAATAACCCTTCGTCAATAAAACTTCATTAGTGTCCAGAGTTTTCTCTATACTGGACAAAGACCGATATACCTGCTGGTTAAATAGGCTAAGCATACTTTTCCGCAGATCTCAAATTTGCCATCTCATTCATGGCTTCAAGGAATATTCTGACCGTACCGTATTAGATCTAGAGATGCCATAATAACCTCAACCACGAAACATCAAAACAAAGTGCGGAAGCATATTATAATGCCATGAACTGCTTTCATAAAGGCAACCACAAACCATACCAATATCCCGAGTGGCTGTCCATGTCCAAATCCTATGTCCAAGTCCCTTCGCACTTTCTCTCCTGTCGAGCAAGCCTTTCTTTGGTCTATCTAAATGCTTTCATCTGGAGGAAAAATAACTAGCAAGAGTGAGCTTATCGCTCATATGTCATCAAAATGATAATAGCAAGGGTCACATGCATTTGAGGCAGGGGAAGGAACATTTGAAATATTGATTTGTCGTTTACCATGTCTTGGCACATTTAATTGTCGTTTCCCATGCTTTCCAATTTTACTTTGATCTTTGCGGACCTGGGCTAGTAGGTCGTACAAGCAAACGATGCGAGAGAACGAGGAAATGATCATGATACACCTCATGATCTAAGGCTGTGAGGGATTATCTTTAACGACCCATCCGGGGGGTCGTGTACATCTCATCGTACCATATCGTCGTGCACATCGTGCCATATCATATCGCCCCATTCCTCGGGGTACCCGGAGCTGTGGCCGGGCCAGTTATTCTCCATTGAATAACCTCCGTCAATGGCTAAACACACCCTAGAGCCCATAATTAACCTATAGACTCTATAGAAAATCCGGCAGAGTTTCCTCTCGCAATCGACGAAACCGAAATACAACCTGCTTAAATATCATTCTATACAAGCACGCATCTAATCCAAAGGCTTAACTCAAAGCCTACAACCGCCACACAAGGATCAACAACACGCCATATCATCCATGGCTCCATCTGATACACAACCTACAACCTTGGATCTAGAGAGATGCCATCTAATTAAACAAAACTCCAAACATAAATATACGAATAGGCGGAAGCATAATAAAACCATAAAATAACAATAATGAGCCACGCTCAACCCAGTGGCCCACAATCGATCAACTCTAAGTCCGGAGCCTTCGCGCACTTCCGCCCGTCTAATCTCATCGAGAAGTCTCTCTCCTTGCTCTATCTACATGTAAGTGTTCTCATCTGAAAGGAAAAACATCAAACAGCAAGAGTGAGCCAACAAATTTGTAATCATATTCACCCCTACACGAACAAGGACTGAAACGGGAGGGGATACACACTCTCTACGATCAAGGAATAAGCAATTGGGATCACTCGATTCCTCACAGGTTCTCAACATCTTGAATCAAATGGTTCATTCGGTTCTCGTTATTGGATTCATTCGGTTCATCAATTGGATATTATTCATTTTCTTTATTATATCATCTTTGCGGACCCGGCTAGTAGATCGTACTAACCAACGTGTGAGAGAACGAGGACGAGGAATGTGTTCGCTACACATTCTAAAGCCAGATTTCGGTCGGTAGCACACGACCCTCGGTTGCATCCATGCAACAATCATCACTGACAACTACATCTCAGTAGTGTCGACACTTGATTGGTACATCACCCGCTTCTATGTGGCCAAGTATCCCTCGGGTTCCCACCACGATGGACATGGTACGCCAAAGAATACTACCCATATGACTCAGGGTCCTAGTTTCAAGGTTAGGTTCGACACTTGGAGAGGAAAAATCCACATTTGCCATACACAATCGAATCTCGGGAAACCTCATTCCCATCACAATCATCTCCAACCGGGAGATTACATCATCAATCACATCTCCATCCAGGAGATCATATCATCACAAGCACAATGTGGACTCCCTTCCATTCACATCACGGTTCACGATATCCAATGGGACTCCAATTCCCTTAATCACAATCGGTGGGACTCAATTCCCTTATTCACAACGAGTCATCACAAGTTCAATTCCACTTCCTACGGGATCCAGTTCCCTTAATCACGACAATCAATCCCAAATCCTCAAGAGAGATTAGATTTCATACCTCAGACGATCACATATCATTTTGGAACCTCCGGGACTCATTCTTTTGCCCCCAGCACACGGATTCACGTTCGGGGTTTACATTTACGTTTAATCATTTAAACGTTACTTTCATTACAATTATGATCGCATATCACGTTGCATTTCTCATTTCGTTTTGGGTGAACATTATCGGATTACTCTTTGAACACCCGGACGCCCGTACGGTTCAATACTTGGAAATCGGACGTCCGGTGGATTAAATGCGTACATCTTGTACGGATTACACATTTGGGGTTCGATTTACTTGTCACAGGGTGGAAGTATGCAACTTCCCATTCATTTCGGATTATCGACAATGGGACACTATCGAGGCTCCCGGATGCCACGAACGGGTCAAATCTTGCGAGATTCGCATCCGGTCGATATATACATACAATCGGGTGGGTATTCTATTCTAGGATCACATCATCATTTTACAAGGTGACAACGCGATCATCACCTTCCGGCTCGGGTGAACGATATGCACAAGGCCGCGAACATCAAAATATGTTCATATTTGGGACGTGGGCTTTCCAATTTTGAGGTCAATTTCATGATACGAGGCCGGGAAATGGGAAACCCCAAAATCCCGTAGCTTAGGGTTCCAAAATCACCCTGAAGCGAATCGGACACGAATCGGACAACTAACTACATTTTCATGGACCTCAAGGCATGGGTTTTCAATATCCTAACATTCCCGTGGGTATCGACATAAAATACCCAACGAAAATACACAAAACATCGAAAGAGAACGAGAAGTGGGTATGAGAACACTTGCCTCGACGCGTGCTTTCACCTTTATACCTGGCTCTCGGGCGGAATCGGACTCCCGGGCTTGATCTCACCTCTTCTCTCTCTAGGCGCGCCCCTCTCTCTCTCCTCAAAACCCTCGGGTTGCAGAAAAATGAGGGAGAGAGAAGGCTCGGCACGGATATATATACGCGGGCCTTGAGCGGCTCGGCCGAGCGGCCAAAGCACGGCCACCGCTCGAGCCACGGCTCGAGCGCCTACGCCTTGGACCCGATTTCTTTCCCGATTTTTCTTCCTATACCAAACCTTAATCCCTCCATAGGATTAATATAAATCATTATCATCCTAATTACCTCATTAATATCGAATTCTTAAATTCGAAACCTCACAATTCTCCCCACTTATTAAAATTTCGTCCTCAAATCTCAATTTCCCAAACTCGAGGAGAACTTCTCTACTCAAATACCATATTCATTTCCTCAAACAATGCCTAGTTTAGAAACCTCAAATCGTTCTGGTCCTCATCACAAAACAAATCTTTTGGGCCTCAAACGCTCAATCAGAAAAATTATCGATTCTCCCGACCAAGGTGCTAGAAAACCTTAGATCGATTTCTAGATATTCCAAAAGTAAATCATGCCGGACATTTCCCAACTCAATCCGACACTTCAATCGGATCACCGGAACCTCGAAAGAGATCGATCACTGGAACCTCAAACTTATTTAGAAATCTCAGGGCCACGGGCCCACAACGCTTATTTAGAAATCTATGCATTTTGAGCACAACGCTTACTCTGCGCACTCATCAATCCTCAAATCAACCAATTAAGACGTTCAAAATTATAATAATCCCGGTCACCCAAAGAGTTGTGAGGATTTCCGATTAATACCCGGATTCTCAAAATTCCGATTGTCTAGTAACCTCAAGAACCTGTTGGCATATCGACAAGCCAACCGAACCAAAACCAAGTGATTTCTAGATCCCAACAAGAACACGACACTCTAACACCCAATCATCGGGACTTACTAGCAATTCATCTTTTACATTACCTATAAAACTCCAAAGACATACACGTCCAAGATTCGTAGCATCAATTTCCAACATTGATGCCTATTGACGGGAAACACCGATGTTCATTTCTCAAATTATAAACAAACTGACCACAAGCAAGACCATATGATCATCTTCCTATCTCCGAAGACAATATTCTTGAGTTTTCAAAAGAAAACTTCAATGGCCAATTTCCGACATACTGACACTAATCAAACTCCTCCCCACTTATCTCAAAGATATTACTTTCCACGAGAACTCATCGGACCCATTAGGGGTCAACCCAATGTCACGAACATCAATCACCCTATCCAATTAGATCAAAGATGATTGCACACACCATTGATATCCTTGAAATTCCCCGATTATCACATGAAGCTACTTCAACATCGAAGGCGTGGTGAAAGATCATCTCATAAAGCTTCAAACGCCATCGATCCTACAAGACCCAAACGGCGTTTTCTAGACTTTACTGTGACCGTATGCTTGACTCGGATATCGTCGGGCTACAACTCCTATTGATCCACAAATGTCCTGTTACGGACCCGGGATCGATCTTAGAATTCATCAAGTCTTCACGACGGCCCACAAACTATGCCTGTCCATTCACGAAATCTGGTTATCAAACCATCAATCTCTAGGCAACCCCATTCCAAAATTCACGAACAACACGATCGGTCCATCTTATTTACCTCGAATGTTCCTCCTCGGCTCGCACTCGATCCTCAACAATCGGCGTCAATTTTTGACATAACCTTGAATACTTGACCAACGGATACATCAACCTAATTGATTGACTCGATAACACTCACAACAAGATTGGCATCACAAGAGGCGATTCAAGTTAACCCAACTAGATCGTATCCACGAACTCCAAAATATCACAACCTCGATACCACTTGGTTTCACAAAACCATAAACATACTCGGGGTCCCCAAGATGCAAGTCTTTGTGACATCACGCTTGGAAAATTTCATCTCCCAACCTCGGAATCCACAAATTTCTGCATGCACCATCACCAAGAACTATCCTACGGTGCTGGATTTCCTCATTCCAAGATCGACAACCATTCTCAATCCAACACCCGTACTATCTATAACTTAGATCCTAGTTTCCAAAATCTCTTGAAAGGCATTCATCCAAGATTCATCCATGAATAGTCTGCTGCCATATTTCCTTTGCCCTTCCGAATACTAAGTCGCCCTTGACATCACCGCTTTCTCCCAGGTCTCAACCACAATCCCAACATGGTTCAAAACAACATCGGATCGCAATATTAAACCCAAGAAGCTCTCCTCATCCACGACAGGACATTAACACTTGGGTTCATATCATAGGATCATATAAATACCGACCCTTCTCACTAATCACATCCTTAGATCTCGGATCGGACCGTCCACAATTGAGACACACTCCCAAGAGTCTCATCGATGAGAATCAATTCAAGAAGCTTCCATAATGCATGGGGCCATATTTCTTAATCCTCGAGACCCAAGATCTTTCTCGTTTGTCGACTTCACTTCCTATCCATTCTCTTGTGTCTTCTATCTTGGGGTCACCACAACGATATCTTCAACCTAAAATCCACATCTCAATCTTAAGGATCTAGACCCCACAAGTCTAGACACTTTCTTCATATGCCCAAACTTAACTCCACCCGATTCATCACGCTCTCTAGGTTGACACGTTTCAAAATACTAATCCAAGGACTTCAACCAAGAACCGATCAAACTTAAACCTCAAACTAAGATTAATCGGCTTAAGCCTCGAATCAATACCCGATCAATCCAACATTAAGGTGTCTCTACACACCATCTTTCTCCCGACCTATAACCGGGTCACAATTATTAGTAGTCCCCAACAAGGAGCCACTACTAATACTTTCGGCGAGAACCAATCAATTATCAAGCCAATCCTAGAACACAATCTAGGACGTATAGGCTAGACATCCGAACTAAGTCACCGCTTCTAACTTAGTACTAGCCTAAGTTACATTTACCCACTAACTTAGTCCTCACCTACCTTCATTAGGAAAACAATCAATCTTAATCAAACCTAAGCTTCCGCATATGATTCGAGATCAAACCTAGGCATCTCTCTTCTTTCTGATACCAACCGCCACGGATTATTCTCCATTGAATAACCTCCGGGCTAAACACACCCTAGAGCCCATAATTAACCTATAGACTCTATAGAAAATCCGGCAGTTTCCTCTGCAATATTTAAAACCGAAATACAACTTTAAATATCATTCTATCAAGCACGCATCTAATCCAAAGGCTTAACTCAAAGCCTCAACACGCCACACACAGGATCAATTCATATCATCCATGGCTCCCGATCGAGGTTTCATCTAGAGAGATGCCATCTAATTAAACAAAACTCCAAACATAAATATACAAACCATAAAATAACAATAATGAGCCACGCTCGGCCCAGAGTCATAGCAATCCGATCCAACTCTAAGTCCCGGAGCCTTCGCGCACTTTCTCATCGAGCAAGTCTCTCCTTGCTCTATCTACATGCGCCTTAAGTGTTCTCATCCAAAGGAAAAACATCAAACAAAGAGTGAGCCAACGGCTAACTCAAGAATGTAATCATATTCATATCAAGGACCGGGAGGGGATACACACTCTACGATCAAGGAACAAGATTCACTCGATTCCTTTCCTCTCGGTTTCATCTTGAATCACCGGTTCATTCGGTTCTCATTAATCTATTGGATTCATTCGGTTCATCAATGGATATTATTCATTTTCTTTATTATATCATCTTTGCGGACCCGATGTAGAGAATGACTTTTAGCATTTGCATCCATGCAACAATCATCACCGACAACTACATCTCAATATGTAGTGTCGATACACCCCACACCCCCGGGTCGTGGCAATCCTCGTCCTTCCACAAAGTAGTTTCTAAAGCGTATCATCACCCGCTCACACGAGCGGCCGAATCCCTCGGGTTCCCACCACGATGGACATGGTAGCCAAGAATACTACCCATATGACTCGTCCTAGTTTTGAAGGTTAGGTTCGACACTTGGAGAGGAAAAATCCACATTTGCCATACACAATCGAATCTCGGAAACCTCATTCCCATCACAATCATCTCCAACCGGAGATTACATCATCAATCACATCTCCATCCGTTCATATCATCACAAGACAATGTGGACTCCTTCCATTCACATCACGGTTCACGATATCCAATGGGACTCCAATTCCCTTAATCACAATCGGTGGGACTCAATTCCCTTATTCACAACGAGTCATCACAAGTTCAATTCCACTTCCCTCAATCGAGTTCCCTTAATCACGACAATCAATCCCAAATCCTCAAGAGATTAGATTTCATACCTCGAGATCACATATCATTTTGGAACCTCCGACTCATTCTTTTGCCCCCACTACGGATTCACGTTCGGGTTTACATTTACGTTTAATCATTTAAACGCGTTTCTACAATTATGATCTATCACGTTGCATTTCTCATTTCGTTTTGGGTGAACATTATCTTACTCTTTGAACACCCGGCCTTGTCCCGGTTCAATACTTGGAAATCCCTGGATTAAATGCGTACATCTTGTACGGGATTACACATTTGGGGTTCGATTTACTTGTCACGAGGGTGGAAGTATGCAACTTCCCATTCATTTCCGGATTATCGACAATGGGACACTATCGAGGCTCCCGGATGCCACGAAACGGGTCAAATCTTGCGAGATTCGGCATCCGGTCGATATATACATACAATCGGGGTACGGGTATTCGTATTCTAGGATCACATCATCATTTTACGAAGGTGACAACGCGCGATCATCACCTTCCGGCTCAGTGAAACGTAACAGCGCCCCTTTGGAGCCCGGAGGCCCGAACGGGTCCAACGTGCGAGATCGGACCCCATGGCCGACATATGTTCATATTTGGGACTGGGCTTTCCAATTTTGAGGTCAATTTCATGATACGAGGCCGGGAAATGGGAAAACCCCAAAATCCCGTAGCTTAGGTTCCGGCGCAAATCACCCGGCGAATCGGGACACGAATCGGACAACTAACTACATTTTCATGGACCTCAAGGCATGGGTTTTCAATATCCTAACATTCCCGTGGGTATCGACACAAAATACCCAACGAAAATACACAAAACATCGAAAGAGAACGAGAGTGGGTATGAGAACACTTGCCTCGACGCGTGCTTTCACCTTTATACCTGGCTCTCGGGCGGAATCGGACTCCGGGCTTGATCTCACCTCTTCTCTCTCTGGCGCGCCTCTCTCCTCAAAACCCTCGGGTTGGGAGAGAGAAGGCTCGGCACGGATATATACTACGCGGGCCGCTCGGCGGCTCGAGCGGCGGCCTGCGGCCACCGCTCGAGCCACGGATCGCGCTAGCAGGCGCCAGCTCTTTGGCAGGCTTTTTGGCAGCTTTTGTTCTTTCCCGATTTTCTTCCGATACAAACCTTAATCCCTCCAGGATTAATATAAATCATTATCATCCTAATTACCTCATTAATATCGAATTCTTAAATTCGAAACCTCACAAGGGCAGTCCTCGTTCTTCCACAATAGTATCCTAAGGCGTGACACGGACATCACTCGCTCACACAAGCGACCAGAATACGCGGCCAAAGTATTCTTCGGGTTTCCACCGAGATGGACGTGTCAAACCAGAGAATACTACCTGTCCAAGAGTCCATGGTCCTAGTTTCATCATTCTCTTTCCATAATTTCTTTGAAGGAAAGTCCACCGTATCTCATATATCATATCTCCCATCACACGGGAGGTTTCATCATCTCTCCCATCACACGGGAGGTTTCATCAATCACATATCCATTGTGGACTTCCTTCCGTTTCATTTTCCCATTTGTTCTTATCTTCTCTTGAAGTCTTACGTATTATATCCCCCATCACATGGGAGATTTCATCATTTCTCCCACCACACCGGAGGTTTCATTAATCACATATCCATTGTGGATTTCCTTCCATTTTATTTTCCCATTCGTTCTTATCTTCCTTTGGGGACTTTTAGCATTTTTCATAAGTCACTTTATAAGCATGATCAACAATATTTAAAGGAATTGGATTTCCTTATTGATGAGCCAATCATTTGTTTCCTCCGAGCCCGTTCTTGAATCGTATAATTTCAAATATTCATTAATCATAGTTTTCTAGCAAGAGGATGCATATTTTCCATTTACTTCTCATGAACAAGAATAACATTTCGTTAAAGGATCATGGGATTGTGAGAGATCGATTGTTGAATGTAGTGATTCATTTCTTAGCATTAATTTAGAATATTCTTTCATCATTAATCATGGATTTAATTTTCATAGTTTGGGAGGGTATCGGACGGTGAGTATGAGAATACTTACCTCAATGTGCCCATATTTTCTCCAACTAGCTTGAGCTCGGAATTGGACTTTCCATTTCCTTCCTTCTTCTTCGTGGTTCCTCCTTTCTCTTTCTCTCTCTCTCTCTCTTCCTCTCCCTCTTCCTCTCCCCGCTCCCTCCTTGCCATTGGGCAGCCTTTTATATAGGCATCGGGGCCGCTCGAGCGCCGTCGGGCGCAGCGGCGGCGAGGTTTCTAGGGGTTACGGAGGGTGGCTGGCTGGCGGGAGCATTCCGGAAGGTTCTGGAATTTTCGCTCGGCGGAGCTCGGCGCGAAATTTTACGAGAGGTTTCTAGAGGGTTCTAGAAGCTTCGCTCGAGCCGGCCTCGAGCATGCATCAGGCGGCTAGGCTTTTGTTGTTTCGGCTCGGCGAGCTCGGCTGCATGCTTCAGCGGTGGTCGTTGAGCGAGTGTCGTGTGTTGAACGGGGAAGCTTCGGGTGGCGTTTTCTTCATTAGAATTCCCCAGATTTTTACCAAGTTCTTCTATTTATTTATTCAATATTCTATTATTATATAAAGAGATATTTCTAGCCTCATGTTAATTCTATTTTTGTTTTGGGAACCTTACATGGCGCCTTCCTCATGGGAAGAGCGTTGAATTTGTTGATACCCTCTTTAATGGAGATTTGTTTCAAGGAAGGTGCGAAATCAGGGAAATGGACTTGCTGCTTATCGTGTCGTGGCGTCACTGGCCCAGGCACGCCCGTATAAGATTTTTATATTTTCTCGCTCAACTCTTCCAGTTGCTTCCGGTCATATTGACCAAAAGGGAGCGTATTGGTTACCTCGTTGGCCCTCCACACGGTCAACGCTAGCGTTGATTGTCCAAATGCATATCTGGGCTTTCTTGGATTTTGGGTCGTTTTTCTTATTGTGCCTGCCTGCTATGGGCTTACCCATCAAATTCTTATATGTAGATGTGGGAAGTAAATTGTTGAAATAAAGATTGGTTGATTAGGAACTTCTAAATTACTTAACTCAGGTTTTCATCCTGCTTATGTATTTAAACTTGTTTATATTGTATTAATATACTGAATAACAAAATGTTATGTATTATACTATAATCATTTTTATAATTAAAATTTAATTTTATGTATAAATTAGTTGATTGATTATTTTAGTTGTGACAAATAAAAAAATATAAAATATATACTGGCAAAATTGTTGAGATATGATGATAAAATATAGTCCTGTAATGGCTAATATACTATTAATGACTATGTTTTACTCTGCAAATTGTTTACATTTAATGATGGGACAAATACTTTTGTTAAAAGTTTGGTTATTATTAATAACGGTATAAACTTAGCAATTATTTGGATTTAACAATGAAAAAACCATCGTTAAAAATTCGTTGCTACTAAAATTGTATTTGTACTTACAATTGTTCAAATTTAATGACGAAAAACAATTGTTTATCTGTAGTGATGAAAAAAAACACTGTCATTAATAGGAGCAAAGGTTTAATAACGAGAAATAAAATTTCGTCCCAAAAAAGTTTTAACAAGAGACGAAACGACGGCAAAAGTTATCGGTCTTTAAAATTTATTAGCGATGGAAATCTTGTTTCTAACGACCACAGTTCCCGTCATTGGAATCACTTTTTGTTGTAGTGATATACCTCACACGCCATAGACCTGGAATCCGCTGGGGCGGAGTGTTTCGAGGCTCACTTTTCTTGCGGTTGTACATAATCTAGGCTGCAGATTTTCAATTTGATTAGGCTTTATTGGAATGCCTTACTTTGATGCAAAAATTTTAGGCAAGGTTTGACACAATTTCATCAACGCATAGCTAAATTGACGTTTCTTCCTTCCCTGATTTTTCATAATACCAAGAAAAACTTGAAGATGGATTTATATTTTTTAATTTTTTTTAAAAGAGAGATCTTCTTAGCATTTATCAACACGGTTTAATTTTACAAAACACTCAGGTCTGACGTTAGTTACACATTTTAGCAATAATGTCACCCATGAAGAGTAATCAACGCTCGGGAGCCTACAAATGAAAACAAGAAGAGGTCAAGTGAAATGGTAAGACAATACAGAGCCCACCGTGCTACCGACGGAGGAATTCTGTCATGACTTTTTCATGCTTCTTTCTTCTTTATTAATCAAATTATGATCTATTATTATAATATAAAAAATAATAATTTAAAATGCTACCTTAATTTTTATATTTTTATTGTTTTTAAAACGATCAAAGAGCCTTATATTTAGATAACAGAACCCGATGTAAAAACCCTATTGGCAGCCATCTCCCTGTCGGATGGGTGGGGAATGATGGTGAAAAGGACGTGGCGGGGGCATCGGCTATTATCTCATTCACACGTAATCATTCCCGTCGACCGCAGAAGCTTAGGACGAATTAAATAATAATAATAATAATAATAATATTATTATATCTGGGATAGAATAGGACTCCATTATGGTGCGTCAGCTTCCTAAAATATATTAAAGTCGGCTAGGGATGGGTAAGTTCGATGCAGTGCACGACAACGCAGCAACGCATGGTACAGCAGCCAGCTACCATGGATCTGATGAAGTTATTGGAATGGGGTCCTGGTGGGTGCCATTGTGTTATATTCGCGGCCACCCACTATTTTACCCTTCCCTTTTGCTTTTCTTTTTTTTTGATTGAATAGACGAATGAATGGTCCATCTATCCATGTTACCGTGCTCTCAGCATCAAGTGCACCAATGACTCATCTCAGTTTGTCATTGCAGGTTCCCCCCTCGCCCCACCTCACTCTGTCATTTATTTTTTTTGGGTGAGGGAGGGGAGAAGTGTCACTTCAATGGCCAGAGGATGAGAAACATAAACATAGAATAAGATATCAATATTTAATAAGTCTAGCGGTAAAAATATAAAATTTGATATTGAATACCCAAACCGTCACCATCAATATTGATGAGGGCAGCTAGAAATCCATATGGTTGTACCCTTATAACATCATATATTGTTCGGCTATCTTATCAGAGTCCATGTCACTAAAAGTTGTTTGACTATATTACCATCAAAGGAGCGAAATGGCCGTTGCACCCTAGCAATTGCTTCGTAAATAAATCACATGTATGTCTAAGATGAGATTAAATATGGTTAAAGGAGCTAATTATCTAATCAAGCGATATCAGCCACACCCTAAAAGTAATAAATCCAAAGGATTAAAATTAAAGTGTAAATGCTTTACAAAATCTATTTGATGGGTAGTGGATACCCAAGGTCCAAAGATAAAATCCGTTTTCATAAAATGGGTCCACATTCTTGAATGGCCCAAAAAGCCCACGTTGCCCAAGAGGCGAATGTGGCTGAAAATGTTTAGGAGGCCTAAAGGCTTGGAGACGTGTCACAGGAAGGACACACAGGACAGATGAGGACGTCAGCTTAGGGATGACGTCCTTAAAGGTACTCACGTCTTGCAACACGCAACTCACGTAGAGAATGATGACCTGCAGGAGCAGTCCTACAACACGCAACCCACGCAGAGAATGATGATCTGCAGAGTAGGCGCCGTTTATGCAGACGTGACGTGACCATGTCTGTATACACGCAATTTTCCTGATACGGCAAAGTCCATTTATAAAGTTGGTAGTAGAGCTTTCTGCACACGCCAACCTCCACGCGGCAACTCCATATAGAGGATTTCAACTACTATATAAGTATTCATTTTGTACTTACCAAAGGATATGAAATTTGAGACCCTAAACTCTTGCATTTACACATTAAGAGAGAGAAAGAATAGAAAAACTACATTGTATTGTAGAGAAAGGAAGAGAGAGCTTGTGTTGTAAGAGTAAGTCTTAAGAGCTTCCATACACTTAGTCATCAGCCTCTTGTGCTTGTAGTCACATATAGTAAAAGCAGTTCTCGGACTAAAGTCTTGTGATTTTTTTCTCTCGTTCAGTAGAGGGGTTTTCAAGTAAAAATCTTACGTGTCATATTCTCTCTCTTACCCTTTCGCGTACACACTATTTGGTGTTGCTGTCGGATCTTTATCCCTATCAGAGCAAGGATACAAGGATGCACCATTTAGCGTTGTTTGTGGAAAACTGACAAAAAGTCATCTCGATTTGTTCTTCTAAAGAATGGAAAGAATGGTGAACACAAGAGGACAAACTAGCGCACCTGTCAAAGAAGCAGTCTCATGCGGTAACGACCCTGCTCCCTGCGTTAGAATAGAGGATCATCCTCATCATTATGTGTAGGCGTTTGCATTAAGAATGGATGACATGTCCAAGACCGTCTAGAACCTTTGTTCGAATATGGACGCACGATTGAATCAGGCGCCCTCCAAGGCCTCTCAAACTACGACGTCCCAGAAGAAGGGAAATGAGAAGAAACACTCCTCCAAGCAAGCCGCTCAGCACGAGGACCCTGGGACGTAAGTTGCCTCGAGCAGCAGAGCCCCATCACACATTCAAGGGCACTTAGGTCCTCGGATACAGAAGGAAAGCCCAGAGAGGGGAAACCATCGCTGTGTCCGCGACATCTAGGAGCACGCCGTTCAGGATGCGACTCCTCGCGAAGAAGTCCCTCCAAGGACTAGGAGCCATCTAGGGTAGCAAGCTGCGCAAGACCCCTACGAGTTGAGAAATTACTCAACAAAAATAAGATGACGACTCCACCCCATGTGGAGGAAAAGTTAGAGATGGTCTTCCAGCGAAAACAATGGAGGAGAGGCCGCAGACCTGCGTCAGTCTCCGCTTACAATGGAGATTCGGATGAGGCCGCTCCCCCCAAAGTTTAAGATGCCAATCCTCGACGTGTACGACGGAAGCACTGACCCCATAGATCATTTGGACCTCTTCTGCAAGCATCTAAACCTACAAGATTTGGATGAGATGGCGATATGTCAGTGCTTCTCGTTGACGCTCAAGGGGGATGCGAGAATGTGGCTTTATGGACTACCAGTGAATTATATACGATCATTAAACGAGCTGGTAGGTTGTTTTTTTCTCACAGTTTGCCTCGAGTAGGAGGATTGAGAAGTAACCCTGGCACTTTACTCATGTGATGCAAGGAGCTAGGGAGAATTTGAGAGGGTTTCTAGGCTGGTTCAACGCAGAGGCCAGATAGATTCCAAAACTGGCGGATGGGATAAAGCTGAATGCTTTCCTATCTGCGCTATAAAGAGGAGCCTTTTTCAAGTATCTCATCCACCAAAAACCCTAGACCTTCACCGAGGCTAAGGTTATTGCTTGAGCGTACATAGCGGCCGAAAAAACCAACGATGTGGAGAGGCCCACCCAAGTGGAGAGCTTCCCCTCAAGGCCAGTGGAAGGAAAAAGAAAGAATGAGGACCATCAAGGCTCTTGAGTTCCCAAGAAGCAACACAAGTCCAAGCAGAATGTTTGTAGAGAGTACAGACCTTTAAACCTAATTTCCTTGAATGACACACGTACCAACATCCTAATGCAGATAAGAGATGAAAAATTTTTGAAGTGGCCCAAGGCGTTGAAGAACCCAGAAGGTGATGCCCAATATAAATACTGTCACTACCGTCGTTGTGGAGGTCATAGTACCAAGGACTGCAGGACGCAGCAGGAGAGATTGCAGAGCTCATCAAGAGAGGTCACCTCAATCATTTTCTGCAAAGACCCGGACAAGTTTTTGAAATAGTAGAGGATGGGGAGGCTAACCCGCCAAGGAACAGGATGGCTGCGGGAGTCGTAAATATGATATCGACTCTCCCAACCGGAAGAGGCGCTCAGGAGGATCCAGCGGCAAAAAAGAAGAAATCTATGATAGAATCTAGGGATGAGGTCATTAATTTTTGTAACGAAGATATGGCCCATGTAACATCTTCCCATTCTGACCCTTTGATTGTAACTACATTTGTTTCTAACGGAACTTTAGACTACCAGATAAAATGAGTGTTCATTGATAATAAAAATTTGAGAAATTTACTTTAACTTGATACATTTTTTAAATTAGGATTCAAGAGAAACCAAATGACGACTACTGAAGGACCCCTTTATAGACTAGATAATGAGCCAGTGCTTGTAATGTCTCGGTTTTTAAATATAATAATTACGGTCGTATAATCAAGATTTAGTTTAATAAATTTATGAGAGAAATATTAAGAAGTCATTATGACCAAGAAATTATCTGCTAAGGATAAGAATATTAGACCTACGGAATTAATAGTGGACTGACAGAATTAATTGTTGACTAGAATTAGCAATGTTGATGGGACAAAACGGATTTTTTTATCCTCCGTCAATAACAGATAACTAATGCCCAAAATAAAATAATATAAATATTTGTAGAAAATTGGGCAAAGTCTTCCCTAAAAATGGACAAAAATCCAACACAAATAACCTATATTTTTGACAACCAGGACAAGTATATAAACAATAAACTTTTACATTCATTCATCAACAAACATAGGATCATCAAAATGCCATGACATCCATGGCTCCAAGATAATATATCCTATCCACTATCTTGGTTCAAAAGAGAAATGTCATTTAGGACCTACACAAATCCAAGAGCAAATAGCGGAAGCAGAACTATGTCCATAATATGAATTTGCGGAAGCATACATACTATTCCATCGATATTTATAACATACTATGACATACATATATAATATCCATCCACAAAATCAGGTAATTATATTCAAGCTAACCAGCCTCCCAAAATAGGCTTCGAAGCTCCCAATATATCTTCTTGACTAGGCTTTATCTACTCCTACTCATCTGTCATCAACTCTACAGTCTCATCTGGAGGAAAAAATAGAAAAGTGAGCCCAAACCTAGTAAGATACTATAAAAACATGCAAATATAATACTTTCATGCTGAATGTAAGTACAGATAAGCAGAAATATAGAATTATCCAAAGAACAGAGAAATACATGAAAACAGAAGACAGCATAATTACGTAAAACGTGCTTTGGAAATCATAATTCAGTATAACAGATATTAGAAATTAGAAACCAATATTAAACTTTGTAAATTCTGAATATTTAATTTTTTTATCCGAAGGACCAAACCAGTAGACCCTACTAGCCAAAGGGAAAATAATCGAGGAAAAATTATATTTTGCACATAATCAAGACCAGAAATAGAACAGAAATATCTCTTATCATGGGATCGGTACCGGATTACCCCCCAAAGGCGGGTCAGAACAGAAATTTTATCCTCTAAGTTAACGCCCTGAGAAAGGGCGGACCACGTATAACTCTATGGACAAAGTTATTCTCGATTATTACCATAACATTTTAAGGCATGTTGGAGAACCTAACCTGACTAAATAATAGTCCTAGGTCCCCTTTCTTATTAACTTACTTAACAAAAACACTTGCCAAAAACACTTAATTGTAATACTCAACTAAAGTACTCAACTAAAACACCCAACTAAGGGGATTCTTACTCATATTCTTACATTCTTTACTTATCATACCTCAACGGTAAGTTAAACTTTTTCAGATAACCCTTCAGTTAGTTCAAAAATTTACAATAACTTAGCAGTACAGTTTCCATGTAAATTTTTCAGATAAAAATCAAAGCTTGAGCAATAACTTTTCACATATTAACCTTCACATATCAAGATTTAAGGATTTTAAACGCCAAAACTTTCAATTTTCGTTCTAGATTTTTACACAAAATTTTCAGACTTAAATCGAATACCAAACATATGTTTAGTTATGAAATCAATGCTATAAATCCAAATACATGTACAAAATCATGCATTTGCACCAAAAATTTCCTAATTTTCGAGCTAGGGTTTTACAATAACCTTTCGAACTAAAATCGGACACTAAATACATGTTAATTCATGAAATCGAAACTATATATTGCAATATATATGGGTAAATATAAAATTTATCCGAACAATTAAGAGAAACATGCTTTATTTACATTAAATATGGAACAAGAGAATTTTAGAGCATAAACACTCTTTTAGAGATAATAAAAAATGATGAAAACAAAGAATAACATCTGAGGTACACTTACCTTCACCCGTTTTACCATTTTCCTCACTTTGATTAGATAAAAATTGAAAGATAGACCCTTCCCTTTTCCTTCCCTTCCTTTCCTCCTTCGTGTTGTCGTCAGTCGTGGCCCAAATCTCCTCCCACATTTCCTTTTTAAATGAAACGAAATCAAGTCATTGAATTAAAGTCGGGCGTGTGCTTGAGCGCCTAGCGAGCGCACAGTGAGCACTCGGTTACTGCCGGGGCCTTGCTCAAGGGCGGTAGGCGCCGAGCTGCTTTGGGGCAGATCAGTATACATCAGCCCAATTTTCACTCTTTCCACTTCCGAAACTCATTCTTCCATGTATAATTAGCCTCATCTTGGTTATTATTATTTTAATTACTTTTAAATTATCATTTTTCGGGTTCGGAACCTCATAACTCTCCCCCACTTATAGAAATTTCATCCTCAAAATTAAATAAAGTTACATACCTCTAGAAAATGAATGGCGGTATTTGCCCCGGATCTCCTCCTCGCGCTCCTATGTTGCTTCATTGAGTGAATGATTCTTCCACAAAATTTTCACCAAGGGAATTGTCTTTGTACGCAGTATCTAATCTTTCTGATCCAGAATTCATACGGGCTCCTCAACGTAAGACAAATCCCTATCAATTGTCAAGGGCTCATACTCGATGACGTGTGTGGGGTCGTGAATATACTTCCGAAGCATCGACACGTAAAACACATCGTGGACATCCACAGACTAGGTGGCAACGCCAATCTGTAAGCCACCTCCTCGATCCTCTCCAAAATCTCAAACGGGCCAAAAATTATGACTTCAATTTTCCTTTCACCCCAAATCTGAACATTCTCTTAGACGATGAAATCTTCAAAAAGACTTAGTCACCCACCTCAAAATTTAATTCCGTTATCCTCCGGTCTGTATAGCACTTTTGTCTACTCTGGGCAACTTTTAAGTTTTCATAAATCAATCTAATCTTGTTCGCCATTTCCTTAACAATTTTAGGACCTAAAATTCGCTTGTCTCCGGTCTTCTCCTAATGAATCGACGATCTGCACTTTCTCTCATATAGCGCCTCAAAAGGTGCCATGCCTATACTCACCAAATAACTATTATTATAGGCGAATTCTATTAGGGCCAAATAACTATCTCAAGTCTCCTTCATGTCTAATACTGAAACCCTTAACATATCCCCTAGGATCTGGATTGTATGCTCCAATTGACCATCAGTTTGGGAATGGTATGCAGTACTGAACTTTAATTCTATCCGTAAGTCCTTATGCAAACTCTCCCAAAACCTTAAAATAAAGCGAGAGTCTCTATCAGACACAATCGAAGCGGGCACCCCATGAAGCCTAACAATTTCGTTTACATACAATCGGGCCAATCTGTCATGAGAGTATGTTGTCTTGATCGCCAAGAAATGGGTCGATTTCGTCAGCTGATCAACGATAACCCATATGGCATCATGATTCTTAGGAGTCTTCGGTAAGCCTTATACAAAATCTATAGTAACATCTTCCCATTTCCAACTCAGAATTGGCATCGGCTACAATAACCCAGATGGCTTTTTCATTTCAGCTTTAAGTTGCTAGCACATGAGGCATTTCTCTACATAAGCCGTAATATCCCATTTCATATTCCTCCACTAAAATGTTTTATTTAAATCTCAATATATTTTATTCATCACCGGATGGATTGTATACCGAAACCAGTGAGCTTCTCTCAAGATCTTCTCCTTTAACTCCTTATCATCTGGTACACATAATAGATCTTTGAACCTCAATACTCTGTCCGTCTAGACATTAAAGTCAATTCAGGAGTCTTTATTCAAACCACCCGCAATATCCATAAGGAACGAGTCATTTACTTGTTTCTCATTAACCTTGTTAAGCACCTTCGGTTGAATTTGAAGGTACAATAAAAGTATCCGATCGCTCCGAACATACCGTTGAATATCACATTGTTTCAGATAATCTAACATTTTATCTGTTTTATCTGAAGACTTACCACAAAACATGCTCGGCGGCTCAAAGCATCGGCTACTATATTAGCTTTCGCTTGCTTATACTGTATCTCATAGTTATAATCTTTCAAAATCTAGCAATCTTCTTTGCATCATATTAAGCTCCTTCTATGAGAATAAATACTTTAAATTTTTGTGGTCTCAATAGACAAGAAAATTTTCTCTATAAAGGTAATGTCTCCAAATTTTCAAAACAAACACAACTGCAACTAATTTTAGATCATGAGTTGGGTAGTACTTCTCATGCACCTTTAGTTATCTAGACCCATAAGCTACTACCTTACCATACTACATCAATACACAACCCAAACCCGCCTTTGAGGCATCATAATATACCTTAAAGCCACCTGAACCTTTCAAAATAGTTAACACCGAAGTAGTAGTTAAATGGCCCTTCAACTCCTAAAAACTTTGATCACATTCTTTAATCCAATCAAACTTTACCTCCTTCTTCGTTAGCTGAGTCAGTGTCATAGCGATCTGCAAAATGTTCTCTATAAATTGCCTGAAAACCCCGGCATGCCAAGAAAGCTCCGAATTTCGGTCACGGACATAGGCCTATTCCAATTCGTAACAGCCTCTACCTTCTTTGGGTCTACAAAAATACCACCGTTCGAAATCACATGCCACAGAAATATCACCTCCTATAGCCAAAACTCACATTTATTCAACTTAGCATACAACTTTTCCTTGCGAATTACTTGGAGAACAATCTGCAAATGAGTCTCATGCTCCTCATGACTCTTAGAATATACCAAAATGTCATCAATAAATACCACTATAAATTTATCTAGATGTGGTCAGAATATCCGATTCATCAGATCCATAAAAGTAGCAGGAGCATTCGTAAGACCAAATGGCATCATAAGAAATTGATAGTGGCCGTACCTCATTCGAAAAGCAGTTTTGACATTATCTTCTGACTTAATCCTCAATTTGTGATATCCGGACCTTAAATCAATCTTTGAAAATACTCGAGATCCTTGTAATTGATCAAACAAATATCAATACGCTGTAATGGATATTTATTCTTAATTGTGATTTTATTCAGTTCACGATAATCCACAAATAACCGCAAGGACCCATCTTTCTTCCTCAAAAAGAGTACCGGTGCACCCCATGGAGATACACTCGGTCTAATAAAGCCCTTGTCTAACAATTCATGTGACTGCAACTTTAATTCCTTCAATTCAGCGGGTGCCATATGGTAAGGTATTTTAGAAATTGGGATATCACTTGGAATAACCTTAATCTCAAATTCAATCTCCCTGTGAGGCGGTAACCTAGGTAATATCTCTGAAAATACATCCTTAAAATTACATACAACCATAATATCTCTAGCCGGTACACTATGACTCCGAATGGTGCTGGCATATGTTAAATAAGCATGGAATCCACTTTTTATCAAGTGCTTAGCATGCAAAGCAAAAATTAATACAGGCATCTTCCTCCTAATGCCTTGAAATAAGAAGGGTTCAGTTTTGGGAATAGCAAAGCACACCCTTTTAAGAAAACAATCAATACTTGTATGAAATTTAGTTAGTTAGTCCTTCCCCAAGATAACATCAAAATCACCCACATTCACCAATATCAAGTCCACCATCAAACATCTCCCATTCACCTTGATCACACATTCTAGATACACAATATCAGTAATTACTGATGATCCAATAGGCGGCACAGATAAATAATAATTCAAAATTTGCAAGATAGACATAATACAGCATGCCAATTGTGGAGAAATAAAAGAATGAGTAGACCCCAAATCAAATAATACAGAAACTGGAACTCCACAGATAGAAAGGATACCTTCCACAACGTTCAAAGATGCCTCAGGGGTCCTGTATTGCCACCGTAAATGCCTTAGCCAAAACGGTTGGCTTCTTTGCTTCCGACCTCTTAGGTAATGGACAGTCTTTAATCTGGTGGTCCTGTTGTCCACATCTAAAACAAGCTTCCATCGCCTTGCGACAAGGATGCCCTGCAAGCTTCTTCCCATAGATATTATAGTCAGTCGTGGACTCCTGAGAACCAGTCGCTTATTGAACTCCAGTGATACTCTTCCCCTTTGCCACTATCTTCGCATTCTTAGATGGCCCGGAGGGTCCCACATTAGATCCCATGCTATAGCCTGCCCGGCTTGCGGCTCTCTTGGCGAAGAACTTTTGTGTCTCCAGTTTCTCATCATAAATCAAGGCTTGATCTAAAATATCAGCATACATTTGGAGCTTGTGAGTTAACAATTGCCTTCTAATATCATCCCTCAATCTTTGCCAAACTTTCTTCGCTTTCCTCAATTCATCCTCCACAAAATATGGCAAATAATGAGACAACTCAGTAAATCTCGTGTCATACTCCGCCATAGTCAGGTTTCCTTGCTGAAGTCACATAAATTCTTGCTCCTTATCCTGAAGATTGGACAAGAAATACTTTTTCATAAAAACTCCCTCAAACATTTCCCATGTAACCACTTCTCCTCGAGCGCAACCATCAAGATCAAGTTTTTCGCCAGCCCTTGGTAGAGACCGCCATAGGCAGCATCACTACCAGAAACCAGAAAGGTGACTACTCCTCATTAGGCACACCTAATGCTCTCTTTTTCATGGCCTACCAGCTATCGGCCTCACCCAGCTTATATACCGCAAACATAACCTTCTCTCAATCAGAACACTAAATCACCTTGAAAATCTTCTTCATCCACCGGATCTAGATATCCCCCTAAATCGGATCAGGTTGACCCAAAAAATCAAGTGCTCTCTCCACTGTGAATCTATCGTATGTAGTTGGAGCAGGATTTATTGAGACTGGCCCAGGTGCAGGGACCAGAGCTATATGATGCTGCTCTATTGACTTAACCACATTTGTCATCCTCCCCATCAAGTTCATATATTCGGCTTCTTGGTCGTGAGGAGTACTAGTACTCCCACGGTTATTTCTTCTGCCTCTTTTACTATTCATCTTATATCCTATAATCAAAAAATAATAATCACGACATTAATAAACCTCAAGAAAGCAGTTTAGAGGGAGGGGTCATCAACAATTCAATAAAAAATTAGGCTAGCCTAAGGGTTAATTCCTAAACATCCTATTTAATCCTAACTACTCTCAACCCATCCCTACTTAAACTTGAGCCTATACTTCCGCTTTACGATCGATCAATCCTAGAGTATTTCATTTCTCTGATACCAGTTGTAACAGAATGAATTTTTTTTATCCTCCGTCGATAATAGATAACTAATGCCTAGAATAAAATAATATAAATATCTACAAAAAATTGGGCAGAGTCTCCCCTAAAATTAGATAAAAATCCAATACAAATAACTTATATTTTTCACAACAGGACGAGTATACAAATAATAAACTTTCACATTCATTGATCAACAAACACAAGATCATCAAAACTCCATAACATCCATGGCTCCAAGATAACATATCCTGTCCACTATCTTGGTTTAAAAGAGAGATGTCATCTAGGACCTGTATAAATCTAAGAGCAAATAGAAAAAGCCGAACTATGTCCATAATATGAATCTGTAGAAGCATACAAAGTATTCCATCAAAATTTATAACATACTATGATATACATATACAATATCTACCTACAAAATCAGGTAATTACATTCAAGATTACTAGGCTCCCAAAATAGGTTTTGAAGCTCCCAAAATATATTCTTGACTAGGCTTTATCTACTTCTACTCATCTAGTATCAATTCTATGGTCTCATTTGGAGGAAAAAAATAGAAAAGTGAGTCGAAGCTCAACAAGGTACAGTAAAAACATACAAATATAATACTTTCATGTAGAATGTAAGTATAGATAAGTAGAAACATTGAATTATCCAAAGAACAGAGAAATACATGAAAATAGAAGACAACACAATTAAGTAAAATATGCTTTGGAAATCATAATTCAGTATAATAGATATCAGAAATTAAAAACCAATATTAAACTTTGTAAATTCTGAAAATCTAAATTTACTATCCGAAGGACAAGACTAGTAGACCCTATTAGTTGAGGGAGCAAATAATTGAGGATAGATTGTGTTATGCACGCAATCAAGGCTAGAAACAAAATAGAAATATCCCTTCTTGCGAGATTGGTACCGGATTACCCCCCGAAGGCGGGTCAGAAAAGAAATTCAACCCTCTAAGTTAACGTCACGAAGAAGGAAGGACCACGTATAACTCCATAGACGGAGTTATCTTCGATTATCACCATAACATTTTAAGGCATACCGGATAACCTAATCTGACTAAATAATAGTCCTAGGTCTCCTTTCTTATTAACTTACTTAACGGAAACACTTGATGGAAATACTTAACTAAATACTCAACTGAAGTACTCAACTGAAATACCCAATTGAGGGGATTCTTACTCATATTCTTACATTCTTTACTTATCATGCCTTAATGGTAAGTCAAACTCTTTCAGATAAACCTTCAATTAGTTCAAAAATTTATGGTAACTTAGCAGTACAGTTTCCATGCAAATTGTTTAGATAAAAATTAAAGCTTGAGCAATAACCTTTCACAAATTAACCTTCACATATCAAGATTTAAGAATTTTAAACACCAAAAGTTCTAATTTTCGTTCTAGGGTATCATACAAAGTTTTCGGATTTAAATCGAATACCAAATATATGTTTATTCATGAAATCAATGCAATAAATCCAAATACATATACAAAGTCATGTATTTGAACCAAAAATCCCCAAATTTTTGAGTTAGTGTTTTGCAATAATCTTCCGGACTTAAATCAAACACTAAATGCATGTTTATTAACGAAATTGAAGTTATATATTGCAATATATATGGGTAAACATGAAATCTATTTGAACAATTAAGAGAAACGTGCTTCATTTACATTAAATATGAAACAAGAGAATTTTAGAATATAAACACCATTTTAGAGATAATAAAAAATGGTGAAACAAAGAATAACGTCTGAGGTACACTTGCCTTTACCCGTTTTACCCTTTTTTTCACTTTGATCGAATGAAAATTGAAAGAGAGACCCTTCCCTTTTCCTTCCCTTCCTTTCCTCCTTCATACTATTGTCGGTCATGGCCCAAATCTTGTGACGGAACGGATTTTTTTTTTATCATTAGAAACTTCCGTCATTACAGAAAATAAAAATCTAAACCCAATTAACAACCTGAAATTCTAAGGAAAAATGGATAGAGTTTCTCCTAAAACTGGAATAACTGAAATACAAATCCTGTTTATAACATGCAATATACAGAATAACATTATCATATCCATCATCAGGTATTCTCATTTCAGACATAGGATTACATACGTCATATAATTCCCTACGGCTTGCATTTTACATTTTCTATCCACTATATTAACAGTTCAGAATAGAGATGCCATTTAGGACCTGTACAAAATACAAAAAACATATAGTAGAAGCAGAACTATAAACTTACGGAAGCATAATTTCCTATCTCATCACATACATGGCATACATTTCATATACAAAATCCATATATACAAAATCCATCTACAAAATTAGGCAATTACATTCAAATTGTATCTTTCTAATATTCTCCAAAATACTTCAAGTCTCCAGAATGTCTTCAGGTTAAGCTTTAACTATTCTTTTTCGTCTGGTTCTAGCTCTACAATCTCATCTAGAGAAAAAATAGTAAAATAGTGAGCCAAAATTCAGTAATGTACATGTAAACATGCAATAAAACTTTCATGCGGAACGAAATGCAGTGAAATAGATACAATTGCATATTAAAGTATAAATACTATAAAACAGTGATTTACAGAAATCATAGCAGAATATGAATGCAGAAGATTGCAAAAATATCGGAGAACAGAAACAAATACATAAATCACAAAAAAACGTAATTTGATAATAATCAGGCTTCAGAAATCATTAATAAGTAAACATAAATCAGAAATGAGAAGTTGATACAGAATCTATAAATCATAGAAAATCTCCTTTTCTATCGGTAAAGAACTAAACTAGTAGACCTTACTAGAAGAGGGGGCGAATAATTGAGGATAGATTGTGTTAACTCCATACAATCCAAGGCCAAAACAGGAATAGGAGATCCCTTCTCGCAGAATTTATTCCCTCTCAGGGGATTTAGGACAGGGGTGTCAGACAGTAATAGTAACTACCCTTAGGTTAATGCCTTGAGAAATGACGGATCACGTGTAACTTCATGGACAGAGTTATCCTCGATTACCACCATAACGTTTTAAGGCATGCCGGATAATATAACATGATTGCATATTAAACCTGTGTCCTAATTAACAGTATCAGAAACATTTCTCTTCTTATTTCTTAACTGAAAACTTTTTCAGTTTTAGAAGTCAGTCAGAATGTCACAATAACTCTTTAGTTAGCTTCAGAATATACAGTAATAGTTTATAACCTTTTAGATTCGTTTCAGAATATACAGTAATAGTTTATAACCCATCAGATTTCCTTTAGAATTCCTCAGAAATTTAACAGTATAAATCAGTGTAAATTTTTTAAACATAAATCACACGCTGGACATTATCACGTTACAGATTAACTTTTACATATTTGAAATTTTGGATTAAAACCATTAAATCCCTTCATTTTTATGCTAAGAGTTTTGTCAAAACTTCCGAAAGATAAACGAACACCAAATACATGTATTTTCCTGAAATCAGAAGCATATATAGCAGTATATACCAGTAAATATGAAATCTGTCCGATTAATCAAAAAAAATATACATTATTTATAGTAAACATGAGGAAACATGGATTTAAAGTATAAATACCATTTTTGAGATACAAAAAAATTCTAAAAATAGTAAATAACGTCCAAGTACATTTACCTTGAGCTCGATCTACATTTACCTTTACTCCGATTGGGACTGGATGAAAGATTTCTCCCTTTTCTTTTCTCTTCCCTCTCCTTCCTCTCTTCTCTCTTTCGGCTTTGTCGTGTGCTACTCGTTTTGGCCAAAACCAAACCCCCAAATCCCATTTTAAAACACAAGAAAACGGGGAACATGTGTGGGTCACATGACTGGTGCTCCAGCGCCCGCATTCACAAAATTACTCTCGAGCGGTGTGCTCGTAGCCGGGATTTCTCCTGCCTCACCTCGGGTGCATCCTCAAGCAGTGCATTCACATTTTTTTGCTCGAGGAGCGCGTGAGTGGTAGTCGAGCGCATTGTGCTGCTTAGCCCATTTTGTCTCATTTTGATTCAGCATCAAAAGTTGTCCACATTCTTAAACCTAAATATGATTTTGATCCACATAATTAATCCATAATTATCATATTTTGGGATCGGGATCTCATATTCTCCCACACTTAAGAAAATTTTATCATCGAAATTAAATAGAGCTACATACCTCAAGAAAATAGTTGGGGATATTTACTTTGGATTTCGTCTTCACGCTCTCAGGTGGCCTCTTTCGATGAATGATTCCTCCAGAGCACTTTCACCAGGAGAATAGTCTTACTAGCCTAATAACTATTATTATAAGCAAATTTAGCCAGTACCAGATAAGTGTCCCAAGCCCCCTTCATTTCCAACACTGAGGCCATCAACATATCATCAAAAATCTGAATGATATGCTCTGATTGGCCATCGGTCTGTGGGTGATATACAATACTAAGCTTCAACTCCGTTCCCAACTCCTTATGCAGGCTTTTCCAAAACCTCGAGATAAAATGGGGATCCCTATCAGACACAATTGAGACAGGTATCCATGAAGCCTCACAATTTTATTTACATATAATTAGGCAAGTCTATCATGGGAATAAGTCATCCTGATTGCTAAGAAATGAGCTGATTTCGTTAGCTGATCAACTATAACCCCAATGGCGTCATGATTCCTAGGAGTCCTCGACAAACCAGATACA
This sequence comes from Nepenthes gracilis, assembly GCA_033239525.1. Taxonomy (NCBI): domain Eukaryota; kingdom Viridiplantae; phylum Streptophyta; class Magnoliopsida; order Caryophyllales; family Nepenthaceae; genus Nepenthes; species Nepenthes gracilis. Next base: position 17,958,429 of record BSYO01000003.1, on the reverse strand, counting down.
AAATCCATAGTAATATTTTTCCATTTCCAGCTTGGGATAGGCGTTGACTGTAATATCCCTAAAGGCTTCCTCCATTCAGTTTTCAGTTGCTGACATATAAGATATTTCTCCACATAAGCCATAATATCCCTCTTAATATTCCTCCACCAAAAAATTTTCTTCAGATTCTAATATATTTTATTCACCCCAGGGTAGATTGTATACCGAGACCGATGAGCCTCCTTTAAGATTTTTTCCTTCAGTTTCCTATCATCTGGTATGCATAATTGGTCTCTGAACCTCAACGCTCCATTAGTCCGGACATGAAAATCAGCTCGAGAATCTTTATCCAGATCATTCACAATATCTACAAGGAATAAGTCATTCACTTGTTTCTCCTTTACCGTATTAATTACCTCCGGTTGGATTTGAAGATAAGATAGGAGCATCCTATCATCCCGAGCATAGCGTTGAATATCACATTGCTTCAGATAATCCAACAGTTCCATCTGCTTGATTTACAACTTAGCCACATACCCCGATTGACGGCTCAATGCATCTGTAATTACATTAGCCATTCCCTAGCTTACACTGTATTTCACAGTCATAATCTTTTAAGAAATCAAGCCACATCCTTTGTCTCATATTAAGTTTCTTTTGTAAAAATAGATACTTCAAGCTTTTATGATTAGAATATATAAGTAACTTTTTACCATATAAGTAATGTCTTTAAATTTTCAAGGCAAACACCACAACAGCTAGCTCTAAATCATGGGTCGGGTAGTTTCTTTTATGCACTTTTAGTTGTCTAGACCCATAAGCTACTACTTTGCCATGCTACATCAATACACAACCTAAACCCGCCTTAGGGGCGTCACAGTACACCTCAAAGCCTCCTGATTCCTCTAAAATAATCAATGCGGGGGCGGTAGTTAAGGGATCCTTTAACTCCTGAAATATCTGATCATACTCATCAATCCAGTCAAACTTAGCTTCTGTTTTTGTTAGTTGAGTCAGAGGTATAGCAATCTGTGAGAAATTCTCTACAAAACGTTTGTAATAGCCCACAATGTCAAGAAAGCTCCTAACCTCAGTCACAGATGTTGGCCTACTCTAATTTGTAACAGTCTCCGCCTTCTTTGGATATACAAAAATACCACCGTCAGAAATCACATGCCCCAGAAATATCACCTTCTCTAGCTAGAACTCACATTACTCAGCTTAGCATATAATTTTTTCTCACGGAGCACTTGAAGTACCATCCTCAAGTGAGTCTCGTGCTCCTTATAATCCTTTGAATATATCAAGATATTATCGATAAAAATCACCATAAATTCATCCAGATACAACTTGAATACCTTATTCATCAGATTCATAAAAGCAGCAGGGGCATTCGTAAGGCCAAAATGCATAACAAGGAACTCATAACGGACATAACGCGTTCAAAAAGCAGTCTTAGCCACATCTTCCGGCTTGATCCTCAACTGATAATAATCAGACCTCAAATCAATCTTCAAAAACACCTGAGATCCTTGCAATTGATCAAATAAATCATCGATATGCGGCAATGGATACTTATTTTTAATCGTAATTTTATTTAACTCACGATAATCAACACATAGCCGCAAATACCCATCTTTTTTCCTCACAAACAACACCGGTGCTCCCTAAGGAGATACACTTGGTTTGATAAAATCCTTATCTAATAACTCCTGTAACTGTAATTTTAGTTCTTTCAATTCCGTCAGGGCCATACGATAAGGGGCTTTAGAAATTGGGCTAACTTCGAGAATAACCATAATCTCAAACTCAATTTTTCGGTGTAGAGGTAATTCAGGTAATTCCTCCAAAAATACATTCTTAAAATCACAAATAATAAGGATATCTTTAGTCAGCACACTATGACTTCCAGTAGTGCGGCATATGCTAGATAAGCTTTACACCCACCTTTCATCAAATACTTGACATGTAAAGTAGAAATTAATACAGGCACCTCATTTTTCCTAATGCCTTGAAAGATAAATGGTCCCATTCCAGGAAATTAAAACAAACCCTTCTTAGAAAACAATCAATACTGGCATGATATTTAGCTAGCCAATCCATTTCCAAAATTACATCAAAATCACCCTTATTTAACAACTCTAAATCCACAAGCAAATATTTCCCATTCACCTTAATCACACATCCAAGATACATAACATCAGTAATCACAAAAGATCTAGTGGGAGTTGACATAGACAATACATAATCCAAAACACATAGGACAAATACAATACAACATGCAAATTATGGATAAATAAAGGAGTGGATAGACTTCAAATCAAACAATATAGAAGCAGGAACTCCATAAATAGAAAGGTTACCTTCCACAACGTTCGAGGATACCTCTGGATCCTGAATAGTCACCGTGAAGGCCTTAGTTGTGATAGTAGGCTTATTTTCTTCTAGCCTCGGAGGTAATGGATAGTCCTTCACCACATGGCCCTACTGTCCACATCTAAAGCATACTCCCGATGCCTTACGACATGCCTCGGATACTTCCTCCCACATAAAGTACAATCAGGGGCTGTTGCTCCAGAGCTGGTCATTGACTGAACTGGAATGATACTCTTTCCTTTGTCTACGATCCTAGCATTCTTGGACAACCCTACACTCGATCCAACACCAATACCCGCCCAGCCAGCAGTCCTCTTTGCAAAGAATTTCTCCGTCTCCATCTCCTTTTCATAGATAATTGCCCTATCTAGAAAATCTGCATAGGTTTGGAGATTGTGGGTCAATAGTTGCTTCCTAATATCATCCCGCAACCCTTACTGGAATTTTTTTGCTTTCCTTAACTCATCCTCTACCTAAAAGGGCACAAAATGAGACAACTCAGTAAATCTTGCATCATACTCAGTCACCATCATACTTTCCCGTCTCAGCCGCCTAAACTCTTACTCCTTTTAATCTTGGAGACTGGATGGAAAATATTTTTTCATAAAAGTATTCTCAAGTATCTTCCATGTAATTGCATCATCGGGCACGACAAATACTCTCTTTTTTATACTCCACAAACTATCAGCTTCGCCCTCCAACTTGTATACTGCGAAGGTGACTTTCTCCTGATCAGTACACTGGATCACAGTAAAAATCTTCTTTATTCTCTTTATCCAAATATCCGCTTTCGCTAGATCAAGCTTTTCCAAGAATCTCGGTGCTTGCTCCGCTGTAAATCTATCGTAGGTGGTCGGAGTAGGATTTACCGCAGCTGGCTCAGGTACAGGGACCAAAGCCACATGCCTCTGTTCCACAAATTTCACCACATTTGTCATCTTCTTTAATAGATTCACATAAGCAGCCTTCTTATCGTGGGGAGTACTAGCACCACCACGATTATTTTTTCGATTTCTCCTACCAGCCATCTTAAATCCTATAACCAAGAATAAGCACAACATTGTAACCTTAAGAAATCAAGTGCAAGGAAGGGGTTATTAGTAGTTTAATAAAATTTAAACCTAGCCTAAGGATCAACTTCCTAAGTATCCTAGTTGCCTTAGCTACCCCGATCTATTCCTACAATTAACAATCTAAAGTTCTAAGAAAAAACGGACAAAATTTTTCCTAAAATTGGGCTAACTGAAACACAAATCCTATTTATAACCTGCAACATACAAAATAATATCATATATCCATCAACAAGTATTCTCATTTCAAACACAGGATCATAGACGCTGTATAATTTCCTACAACTTATATTTTACATTTCCTATCCACTATATTAACAGTTTGGAATATAGATGCCATTTAGGACCTGTATAGAATATAAAAAATATATAACAGAAGCAAAACTATAAACTTTTAGAAGCATAATTTCCTATTTTATCACATACATGGCATGCATTTCATATACAAAATCCATATATATAAAATCCATCTACAAAAGTACGCAATTACATTCAAACTGTAACTTTCCAAGATTCTCCAAAATACTTCAACTCTCCAGAATGTCTTCAGGCTAAGCTTTAACTATTCTTTCTCGTCTGGTACTATTTCTACAGTCTCATCTAGAGAAAAAAAATAATAAAATAGTAAGCCGAAACCCAATAATGTATATACAAGCATATAGTAAAACTTTCATGTAGAACAAAATATAGTGAAACAGATACAGTTGCATATTAAAGTATAAATGATATAAAACAATGATTTACAGAAACAATAGCAGAATATGAATGCAGATCGCAAAAATATCGGAGAACAAAAACATATACATAAACCATGAGAAAAGAGTAATTTGATAATAATTAGGCTTTAGAAATCATTAATAAGTAAACATAAATCAAAAATCAAAAGTCGATACAGAATCTATAAATTATAGAAAATCTCCTTTTCTATCGGTAAACGACCCAACCAGTAGACCCTCTAGAAGAGGGCGAATAATTGAAGATAGATTGTATTAACTCCACACAATCCAATGTCAGAAATAGGAATAGATCCCTTCTCACAGGATCTATCCCCTCTCAAGGGATTCAGGACGGGTGCCACACAGTAACAATAACTACCCTCTAGGTTAACACATTGAGGAAGGGCGAACCACGTATAACTTCATGGATAGAGTTATCCTCGATTACCACCATAACGTTAAGGCATGCCGAATAATATAACCTAATTGTATATTAGTCCTGGGTCCTAATTAACAGTATCAGAAATATTTCTCTTCTTATTTCTTAATTACAACCTTTTTAGTTTTAGAAGTCAATCAAAGTTTCACAGTAACTCTTCATAGATACAGTAATAGTTTATAACCTTTTAGATTTTTTTTTTGGTAAGTAAGTAATTTGGATTAAAGGAAAAAAATTACACAATCTATACTTTATCTCCAAGTATTTTGACTTGGAGTTAAAGTATAAAATACTGGGACATATCCCGAGCAGTTGGTACATCAGATGACACAAAAATAACACACAAAATAAGGGAGTCCTTCAGGAGGACAACGTTCAATAGAATCGAAAAAACATGAAATCTGTCTTAAGTTACACCCGATCGATTTAATGATTAGCTACTCCCAAATCGGCTGAAGCAACTCATCAAAACAGATGGCAAACATACCAGCCATCACAAAGCCTGGTCGGCGGGGAGGAAGCATGCAAAACCATTTTTCACCTCATATCAATATGAGCCTGCAGCCTTTCCCAAGACACAAAGAAAATGGAGGGCGCAACTGCAGTTTGGCAACTACTCCCACGACTCAGGACCATCAAAGATACCAAAGACCATGGCCGTATCGGCAAGCCGATTATGTGGCCTTCGACGCCGTAATCGAGGCCCCATACGAGGGAGGGCATCAATCGACTTCATGAGCACCATCCAACACCATGGAGCATGGCAATTTCCTTCTTCACACAAAAGGAAACCAACAGCCATGGCCCATTTGCAGCCAAACCAACATTAGCATCCCCATTGTTGTCGTCAGGAGCAAACCTACAAGCCTGAGCTATGGCCTCTGCAGCGATTCAAAGATTACACTCTTCATCAAAGATTCGCACTCAACATTCTGCACTGAGAGCAAAGAAACCAGGACCTAAGACACCGGCATTATAATCAGCTGAAGCCCAGCAGATCCCAATTCATAAGCAACAATGATTTGCATTCAGCAGCAGTAATTAAATTTCAGAAGAGCCGACCCCTTCCAGTAGCTTATGAGCCAGCTTAGCAGGTTAGATCCATTTCAGCTTGGCAAGGTCCTAACTAAGATTTGCTCCTGGTGCTCCATTTGTTGAAGCAACTCAGAATATCGGATGGCCGACATAACAGTCCATTACAGCCCCGACCAGCAGGATGAATTCAGACACTTGCAAAGCCATTCTTCACATCACAAAATGGAGTTGCACATAACAGAAGCACATAGTGGATATCAGCACTCCAGCAACAACAGCCGCCAAAGACTATATTAGGCAATTCCAATAGCATAATATTAAGCTGTCCAGCTCCATTTAATGCTACTCAGAAAATCAGCATCACATCAAAATTTTGGAAGCATCCCTAGCAGACCCCCTTAGCAAGGCCTAGGAGCCAGGGGAAGTCTTGGGTTTTTTTGATTTTTTCTTTTTCCTGGATTTTGATGGCTTCCAAGAGTCGCAATCCAATGCCATTGCCTCATTGATACTTAAGAATTTCTCATTGGAGTAGTCAATGGCCCGGCCCACACAAACCTCTGCCGTGGATTTGATTGGGCTAGCAGGGCCAGCACCCACATGCTTTAAAGGATTCAGCCCATACTTTGTTAGCAGATGAGAGATAGGGCTAGGCGTTGGCTCACTATCAAACTCAGATTTAGGGCCTGATGGTGGGTAATCTTCCAAGCCGCCCATTGCAGTAGCAGGAATATGCGACCCCTCAAAAATCATAGACCTCGGATGCCCCTGGGCATCAACAGGGGCCAATTGCTTATCTTGGGCCAGTAAATACTGCTCATCGAGGGTAGATGGTGAATGATGGGCTGAATCAGATGTGCAAACCTCATCCGGAGCCAACGGATAAAATCCAAGGGCAGCATACCTATCTTCATCAGAGATTGGAATGGGAATTACACAACAACTAGGCATATCAGGAGGTTTAAGACCCCTAATTACCATCTCAACGAAAGATAAAGGAGCCATAGAATCAGAAGCACTGTGATGGTAGGAGCCTTGGGCATAGGACAAGATTTCAGGCGCAAACCGCACTACTTTTGACGATGGAGCCTTTTCCAAAGGCTTAAAAGGAGACGCATCAGAAGGATGCACAACTGACGGGTCAATGGGATGTTCTGCACCAGAACCACTCTTTTCAGGTAGTTCTTGATCAGCACCAGCAGGCGCCTCAAACACAAGCTCATAATCTACATCTTTAGGTTGCTTTCCATTGAGGGAATCACACACATCAGCATCCATAACCTTTTAGATTTGCTTCAAAATATACAGTAATAGTTTATAACCCATCAGATTTGCTTCAGAAATCATTAGAAATTTAACAGTATAAATCAGTGTAAATTTTTCAGACATAAATTACATGTTGGATATTATCACGTTACAAATTAACTTTTACATATCAGAAATTTTGGATTAAAACCATTAAATCCTTTCATTTTCGTGCTTAGGGTTTTGCCAAAACTATCGGATGATAAACGAATACCAAACACATGTATTTTCATAAAATCAGAGGCATATATAGCAATACATTCTAGTAAATATAAAATCAGTCTGATTAATCAGGAAAAACAAACATTATTTATAATAAACATGAGGAAACATGGATTTAGAGTATAAATACCATTTTTGAGATACAAAAAAGCTATAAAAATAGTAAATAACGTTTGAAGTACACTTGCCTGAGCTCGATCTACAGTTACCCTTACTCTGATCTGGATTGGACGGAAGATTTTTCCCTTTTCTTTTCTCTTTCCTCTCCTTCCTCTCTTCTCTCCTTCAACTCTGTTGTGTGTTGGTCATTTTGGCAAAAATGAAACCCTCAAATCCCATTTTAAAACATGAAAAAAAGGGGAACACGTGTGGGTATATGACTGGCACTCAAGCGCTAATCAAGTGGTGCTCGAGTGCCTGCATTCACAGAATTGCGCTCAAGCGGTGTGCTCATAGCTGGGATCACTCCCGCCTCACCTCGAGCGCACCCTCGTGCAGTGCATTCATATTTTTCCGCTCGAGGAGCGCTTGAGTGGTAGTTGAGTGCCCTGCGCTCCTTAGCCCATTTTGCCTCATTTTGTTTCGGTATCAAATTTTTCTCACATTCTTAAACCTAAACATGATTTTTAACCACATAATTAATTCATAATTATCATGTTCTGGGATTGAGATCTCACAAATCTCCTCTCCCTTTTTAAACGAAATGAAATCAGGTCGCTGAATTAAAGTCGGACGTGCGCTCGAGAGCCTAGCGAGCGCACGGCGAGCGGGGCTCTACTAGTTTTTGGCGCTTGCTGCTGCGCTTGAACGCACGGCAGGCGCCGTGCTGTTGTGGGGCAGGTTAGTATACAACAGCCCAATTTCCACACTTTCCACTTCCGGAACTCATTCTTCCATATATATAGCCTCATTTTGATTATTATTATTATTATTTTAATTATTTTTAAATTATCATATTTCGAGTTCAAGACCTCACAGTTGACCTACCAAAATTGTTAATCGGATTGGTCTCGTTGACTGGCAAAATCAAAATGTTGACCGTCCTAAAATTGTTGACGGGTTGAAGGTGAAAGTGACCGGTCAATACGTTGACTAGATGATTTTGCTCGGTATGCTATGAAGTGAAAATGGCCGGTATGCTTGTGGATGAAAATGTCGGAATGGATCCTTTGGGTAGAATGGTACGTTTTGGACGGTTTTGTGTATTTTTTAGAATTGAGACAAAAATGTCCGGTATGCATGACCGGTATGCACTGAGAAAAATGACTGGTTGCTAGTGCCAAGGTAAAAATTACTGGTATGGATTGGAATGAAAGAAATGACCGGTTTACATGAATTTACCAAAATGGGTGAAATTACAGGTTTGGGTGAATTAACCAAAATAGGCAAGATAACCGATATGCATGATAATTGTCGGAATGCACAATTCGCCTGGTATGGTGCATTTGGCCGGAATGCACAATTTTCCCGATATGGTGCATTTGACCAGAATGCACAATTTGCATGGTTTGGTGTATTTTGCCAAAATGAAGCAAATTGACAAAATGTTGCTACAATGACCGGTATGGATGAACATGGAAAAATTACCGATTTGCACAATTTACCCAGTATGGCAAAATAGTAGGTTTGTACAATTTACCAGTTTGCATTTTGAGGTAAATGACCGGCATGCATTTGAGGCAAAATGACCAGTATGAATTAAGGGTAAAAGTGACTGGTATGGATAAAAAATACCAGTATGGCAAAATTATCGGTATGAGTAAAATTACCGGTATGGGTGAAATTGCCGATATGAGTTTAATGACTGGACTGGCTAAGGGAGGCAAAGGCGTATTTTGACCAACTGAGAAAACTTGGAAATATTTTCCAAAGACAATTTTCGGACAGGATTGAACGAATTTTCGGAGTGGTTTGAGTAGTTTTCCGGAGAGGATTTCAAGAGTGGTTGGGATAAGTTTCCGAAGAGGATTTTTGGAGAAGTTAGGCGACCAAAATGAAACGTTGTCCGAAATTTGGAGAATTAATTAGGCAGAAAGTATTGAGCTGTCCAGCATGAAAGAAATGACCAGACTAGATTGTTGGTCGGATAAGATAAAATGATGGCAAGAATGAAACATTGACCGATCAAGAGAATTAACCAAAGTAGATTGATTGAAGACCACCGAAATAGAATAATGAAGGAATCGTTGACCAATTTTGAGAGTTGACTAGAATCTGAAGAAAACGTGGCCTGAAAATAAACAGTAACACCCGAGGACTTGGAAAAAGACCGTGATATGTTAAGACCAAGGACTTTGACTGTAAATGAGAGTCAGTATGATGATCATCATAATCTGTGTAAGCCATACCCTGCAACCACCTACTCTGTTGACCTTCTAGAAGGAGAAGCGGGAAAGAAAAGAAGTACTAAGTAGGTAACTTGTCTCCACCTACTCCCACCAACCCTAATGTCTATAAATACTAAACTTGGGAGTTAGGATAGGAGTTGGGCTAGCTTAAGGAAAGTATGAAGGAGAAGAAGGAAAGGAAGAGTTCCGGCCAAATCTAAGTAAACGATTTCTTGCCATATCTAAGTAAGGGAGTTCATAGATCAGAATTTCAGGCAAGTGTACCCTACATTTTTAATAAATTCATATTTAAAGTTTATTAAGTAATATTGTTTTCATACTCTCACTAGTATGTATCTACGTGAAGCATGTTAAGGTAATTGCTTTCTGCAAGTTGTTATCGTAAATGAAGGTATCATTAAAGAAGTTCAATCATTTGCAATAAGGAAGAACTTCAATTATTTGCATATAAAAAAAGTCTCGGTTAGTTGCATGTCTAAAGAAGTCTGGTAATTGCATAATTAAAGAAGTCCGGTATTTGCATGTTTTAAGAAGTTTAGTTATTTGCTTATTTACATGAACTCCGGTTGTATGCATCAATGAAGAACTTCGGCTATTCATGCACTTCAAGAACTTCGATTTTTTGCATGTTTAAGAACTATGGACCTCTGTGCATTGTGAACTTCGGACGATGCTCTTTAAACTTCGGATTTTTAGAAGATCATGATTTACGAAAATGGATTTTGGACGGCTGAGAACTGTAGGCTTTAAATGTAATGGTTTTGTTGGTCAAGAGTTACGAACCTTAAATATAACGGTTTTGGACGATTAAGAACTGCAGGCCTTAAATGTAGCGATTTTGTTGGTCAAGAGTTACAGACTTTAAATGTAGCGGTTTTGGACAGCCGAGAGTTACAGGCCTTAAATATAGCGGTTTTGTTGGTCAAGAGTTATGGACATTAAATACAGGAGTTTTGTTAGTCAAAAGCTACGGACCTTAAATGTAATGGTTTTGGACTGCCGAAAGTTGTAGACTTTAAATGTAGCGATTTTGTTGGTCAAGAGTTACGGACCTTAAATATAGCGGTCTTGGACGGCCAAGAGCTGCAGGCTTTAAATGTAGCAGTTTTACAGGTCAAGAGTTGCAAACCTCAAATATAGTGGTCTTGGACTGCCGAGAGCTACAGGCCTTAAATGTAGTAATTTTGTAGGTCAAGAACTACAGACCTTAAAGGTAGCAGTTTTATTGGTCAAGAGTTACGAACCTTAAATGGAGTGGTTCTGTTGGTCAAGAGCTATGGACCTTAAATGTAGCGATTTTGGATGGCTTGCAGGCTTTAAATATAGCAGTTTTGTTGGTCAAGAATTATAGACCATAAATGTAGTAGTTTTGGACGGCCGAGAATTGTAGGCCTTAAATGTAGCAATTTTGTTCTTCAAGAGTTACGAACATTAAATGTAGCGGTCTTAGATGGCCAAGAGCTGCTGGCCTTAAATGTAGCGGCTTTACTGGTCAAGAGCTACGAACCTTAAATGTAGCGGTTTTAGATGGCTAAGAGCTGCAGGCCTTAAATATAGTGGTTTTGATGGTCAAGAGTTACGGACCTTAAATGTAGCGGTTTTGGACGGCTGAGAGCTGTAGGTCTTAAATATAGCGGTTTTGTTGGTTAAGATTTACGAACCTTAAATGTAACAGTTTTGGATAATTTAGAGCTCCAAACCTTAAATGTAGTAATTTTGTTGGTCAAGAGTTACACCTTAAATGTAGCAATTTTGTTGGTCAAGAGCTACGGACCTTAAATATAGCGATTTTGGATGGTCGAGAGCTGCAGGCCTTAAATGTAGTGGTTTTATTGGTCAAGAGCTACAAATATTAAATGTAGTTGATTTTTTATGGAAATTGGTTTTGAAATAGAAACATGCTTTGGTAACAAATTTGCATGAAAATGACTTTGGCACATGTTTTTATGAAAAAGACTTCAGCCCATGATCATGTTCTGCATGCATAAGGTTATTATTCTATTTTTTTAATTCGGTGAATATATATATATATGCATGTTTTCGTTTATGGGTACCTTGTTGGGCTTCTATTCACTTCTCTTTTGTTTTCTAACTTTCAGACGATAATAAGTTTATGCCGAACGAGAAAGAATAGGATCGGACGGAATAGCTAGGAAGGAAAGGTTGATCCACATGCCTGTAGCAGTTAAAGATCAACCTTGATGTATTTTGGGACAATCTGGAATCTTTTGTAAAATAATTCTATTATAAAATATAAATGATATTTAAATGCTTCCGCTAACGTTTTATGGTTTGAGAAATTTCGATTTCTAATAGCATCTCAACTCGTTTGTTTTCTTTGGTTTCATGTGACCGACCTAAAATCCTCGGACGGTCAAGATGTTGACTGACCTACTTATCAGGCCGACTCAGGAACTCCGGCCTTATGCAATCCTGTGTGTAGACGTGATGAAATTTAAATCCATCCTTATTTATTGTCACTTATGTAGAGTATATTATCCAATTATATGTAGGTTTTTGTATGTGTTCAGTGACGGAGGTTATACGGTAGACTTTGACCAGTTTTGTCACAAATGGTATCAAAGAGAGAGATCGAGATACCTTAGGTTTTGATCTAAATTTTTACGAAAATTTAGGATAGATTAAGATTAATCAATGAGTGGATAAAGGCATAGGACAGTTAAGCTGATCTGGTTAGATTTAGTTATTCTAGTTTGAACAAATTGGTTAGCACTAAACAGGACCAGGACATTGTGTATAGAAAACATTGTGTCCTAAAAACTGCTCAGGCTAAATTATAATCTGACCGAGTTGCTTTTATTTCAAAAGTTAAAGGGTTAGCTGAAAGAATGGAAGATGGCAGAATTCAGAAACCTATGGGTCAGTAGCTTTGGATTATAAAGTTTGATTTGGGATATTAAAGTAGAAAATCTGATTTGTAATCCGCTTTGAGGTTAACAGTTCTGGGATGATTGAATTGCCACTAGTCGAGTCACCAGGAGGACAATTCTGTTTGGGTCCCTACAGTTATATAAAGGAAGATCGATTTTGGGCAAGATATGGAGACTCTTTCGAATGATTATGTGGGAATGGTTGATATGATCAATATTACGGTCAATGTTGAAATGGAGCTTGAGGAAATAGAGAAAGCGTTAAGGTCTTTTGTTGCCTAGATGAAGTTTAGCTCATTGCCCATAAGTTGAGTATGAGACAAGCCGATGGTGGGCTTTTCCATCTTACAGTCCATCTCTTGGGAAGTTTTGGAGGAACAAAATGAACTCTGATGATGTTAGCCCCTGATGGGTAAATCATTATTTGATAGAATAATGTATTTCGGTGTCCAGTTTGGGTCTTTCTATGTGAATAATTAACTGATCAACTTTTTATTTGAAGTACAGAACTTTGATGAGATATTAAAGATGATTTGATTGACAAATTGCCACACTAATATAGACTATTTTGAAAAGGATATTCAAATTTATAATTGGGGTTATAGGTTTTAAAGTATCAGATAAAGTCGCAAAAGAGGTAATAGAAGTAATATTGCTGTGCTTGCAAGATGATGTGTATCAAGTTTAGATGATATGTTAGGCCATACTTGGGAGTCATTCTGCAGTTATAAGGAAGTTATTAAAAGAAGATTAGCCTGTCTCATCTTCTGACCAGCAAAAAGGATTGCTGTTGAGGTTGTGCCGAAATAGGCACTGATCTTGAAGTTGTACTGAAATTTTAGGATGATTGTCTCGGTTGCATTCTTATGATAGTCATAATTTGGGATTTATGGATGATGCTATCTTTGGGATCTTCTTGGGTTATAACAGCTACCAGTTATGTAACTTAGGTATCTGATATGAATCTGTATAGGCCCATAAAATCTTAGGATTTGACTTGAGGTTTAAGGTGAATGACCATTGAAGCTTAATAAATTGAGAATTGTAGCAAGCCGGAGGGATGACCGATGGAATGTTTAAGTCTCTGAGTTTAATGGATTAAGAAAATGTTTCTCATTCCCATAATTGTTAGGATTCAAATGAGTATAGGATCCAAAGAACTAGCCTTTTGTTGAAGTCTCGGTTTAAAATTTTAGGAATATAAATTAAATGTTGAGGATCGAAGTGATTCTAGAGAAATATCCTTAATTGTTGAATATTAAGGTTAGTCAAATTTCGAGAACGAAATTTCTATAAATGGGGAAGATTGTAATGTCCCAATTTTCAAATATAGTAATCACAGTCGTATAATCAAGATTTGGTTTAATAAATTTATGAAAAAAATATTAAGAAGTCATCATAGCCATGAAATTATCTGCTAAAGACAAGAATATTAGACGTGTAGAATTAATAGTGGACTGACAGAATTAATTATTGACTGAAATTAGCAAAGTTGACCTGTCAAAATTGTTGATTGGATTGGTATCGTTGACCGGTTGAATCAAAATGTTGACCATCCAGGAATTGTTGACCGGTTGAACGTGAAAGTGACCGGTCAATACGTTGACCGGCTGATTTTGCTCGGTATGCCTTGAAGTGAAAATGATCGCTATGCTTGTGGATGAAAATGTCAGAATAGAGCCTTTGGGCGGAATGGTATGTTTTGGACGGTTTGGTGTATTTTCCTAGATTGAGGCAAAAATATCCGGTATGCATGACCGGTATGCACCGAGAAAAATGACCGGTTACCAATGCCAAGGTAAAAATTACTGGTATGGATTGGAATGAAAGAAATGACCAATTTACTTTAATATAATGGAATGGGTGAAATTACAAGTTTGGGTGAATTTATCGGAATAGGCAAGATGACCAGTATGATGATAATTGCCAGAATGCATAATTTGCCGGTATGGTGCATTTGGCAGGAATGCACAATTTGCCCGATTTGGTGTATTTTGCCAGAATGACGCAAATTGACGAAATGTACCTAAATTGACCGGTATGGATGAACATGGCAAAATTATCGGTTTGCACAATTTACCCGGTATGGCAAAATGACAGGTTCACACAATTCTTGGTATGCATTTTGAGGTAAATGACCTGCATGCATTTGAGGCAAAATGACCGATATGAATGAAGGGTAAAAGTGACCAGTATGGATAAAAAATACCGATATGACAAAATTATCGGTATGAGTGAAATTACTGGTACAGGTGAAATTACCAATATGAGTTAAATGACCGGCATGGGTTTTACACAAAATAATCCAATCAACGAAGATTGACCGGCTAAGGGAGGCAATAGCAGATTTGACCAACTTGGAAAATTTGGAGACGTTTTCCAAAGACAATCTTCATACGAGATTGAATGAATTTCCGGAGTGGTTTGGAAAGTTTTCTGGAGAGGATTTCGGAGAGAATTTTTGGAGACGATTTTGGGAGAAGTTAGGCAACTAGAATGAAACGTTGTTTGAATTTTGGAGAATTAATTAGGCAAAAAGTATTGAGCTGTCCAGTATAAAGGAAACGACCAAACGAAATTGTTGGTCAGATAAGATAAAATGATGGCAAGAATGAAACATTGACCGATTAAGAGAATTAATGGAAGTAGATTATTGAAGACGGCCAAAGTAGAATAATGAAGGAATCATTGATCAATTTCGAGAGTTGACTAGAATTTGAAGAAAATGTGGCTTGAAAATAAATAGTAACACCCAAGGACTTGGTAAAAGACCAAGATATGTTAAGACTAAGGACTTTGAGTGTAAATCAAAGTCAGTATGATGATCATCAGTATCAGTATAAGTCATACCATACTCCTACCTACTCCGTTGAACTTCTAGAATGAGAAGTGGGAAAGAAAAGAAGTACTAAGTAGGTAACTTGCCCCCACCTACTCCCACCAACCCTAACGTCTATAAATACTAAACTTAGGAGTTAGGATAGAAGTTGGGCTAGCTTAAGGGAAGCATGAAGGAGAAGAAGGAAAGGAAGAGTTTTGGCCAGATCAAAATAAAAGATTTCCAGCCAGATTTAAGGGAGTTCATAGATCAGAATTTTAGGCAAGTTTACCTTACGTTTTTGATAAATTCATGTTTAAAGTCTATTAAGTATTATTGTTTTCATGCTCTCTCTCTGTTATGTATATACGTGAAGTATGATAAGGTAATTGCTTTCTGCATATTATTATCATAAATGAAGATATCATTAAAGAACTTCAATCATTTACAATATGGAAGAACTTTAGTTATTTGCATATAAAAGAAGTCCGATTAATTGCATATCTAAAAAAGCCTTGTAATTGCTTAACTAAAGAAGTCCGGCATTTGTATGTTTTAAGAAGTCCCATTATTTGCTTATTTGAATGAACTCCGATTGTATGCATCAATGAAAAACTTCAGCTATTCATGCACTTAAAGAACTTTAATCTTTTGGATGTTTAGGATCTTCAGACCTCTGTGCATTGTGAACTTCGGACGATACTCTTTAAAATTCAAATTTTTGGAAGATCATGATTTACGAAAATGGGTTTTGGATAGCCAAGAGTTGTAGGCCATAAATGTAGTGGTTTTGTTGATCAAAAGTTACAGATTTTAAATGTAGCGGTTTTGCACGACCGAGAGCTACAGGCCTTAAATGTAGTGACTTTGGATAACCGAGAGCTGCAGGTTTTAAATATAGCGATTTTGTTAGTTAAGAGCTATGGACCTTAAATGTAACTATTTTGGACGGCTGAGAACTGTAGGCCTTAAATGTAGCAATTTTATTGGTCAAGAGTTGCAAACCTTAAATGTAGCATTTGGGACGGCCGAGAGCTGCAGGTCATAATTGTAGCGGTTATGTTGGTCAAGAGTTATGAACATTAAATGTAGCCGATTTTTTACGAAAATTGGTTTTGAAATAGAAACTTGCATTGGTAACCCATTTGTATAAGAATGACTTTGGCACATGTTTTAATGAAAAAGACTTTGGCCCATGATCATGTTCTGCATGCATAAGGTTATTATTCTATTTTTTTCAATTTGGTGAATATATATATATATATATATATATATATGCATGTTTTCATTAATGGGTACCTTGCTGGACTTCTACTCGCTCCTCTTCTATTTTCTAACTTTCAGATTATGACGAGTTTATACCGGATGAGAAACAATAGGATCGGACAGACTAGCTAGGAAGGAAAGGTTGATCCGGACGCCTATAGCAGTTAAAGATTGACCTTGATGTATTTTGGAACAACGTAGAATCTTTTGTAAAATGATTCTGTTATGAAAATATAAAGAATATTTACATGCTTTCGTTAACGTTTTATGGTTTGAGAAATTTTGGTTTCTAATAGCATCTCAACTCATTTGTTTTCTTTGGTTTCATGCGATCGACCTAAAATCCTTGGACGGTCAAGATGTTAACTGCTCTAGTTCGACCAACCTACTTACCAGGCTAATTCAGGAACTCCGGCCATATGCGATCTTGTGTGTAGGCATGATGTAATTTAAGCCCACCCTTCTTTGTTGTCACTTATGTAGAGTATATTATCCAGTTATATGTAGGTCGTTGTTTGTGTTCAGTGACGGCGGCCATATAGTGGACTGTGACCCTTTCTGTCACAGTGCCAGTACAGAGAGTCATCTAGCTTGAGGTCATGCTCGGGACTTATCTGAGGACAGCGACCAAGACCCTCTCGTTCTTGGTAGTAGACCTCTCGTCCGTCTACAATGCCATCCTCGGGCATCCCTGCCTGACTTCCTTTGGAGCCGTAAGCTCAATCCCATACCTAAAGATGAAGTTCCCAATGTTGTACGGGATTGGGAAAGTCCTCGGAGATCAAGCTGCAGGACAAACATGTTATTTCTCCCAAGTCACACAGACAATCCTACATCTATAGATGAAGTTCCCAATGTCGTAAGGGATTGAGAAAGTCCTCGGAGATCAAGCTACCGGACAAACATGCTATTTATCCCAAGTCACACAGACACCACTTCCTCAGCCCATGGAGGACTTGGATTTTCGCGATGAGACGACACTGTAACAAGCCGAGTTTGAAGAAGTAATTAACCGAATCCTTTTGGATCCAAGAGATCCCGAAATGTATGTCTAGGTAGGGAGTTCGCTACCTCAACCCTTCCGAGACTAGCTCATTAGTTTCCATACAAAAGAACTCGGACATCTTCGCTTGAACACCGAGTGAAATGCTGGGGATACAGACTGGAGTAATGATCTACAAATTAGACCTAAATCCCAATCATAAGTCTGTTTGGCAAAAAAGAATGAACTATTTAGTGGAGAAGCTGGTGGCTATTAGGAGGAGGTAAAGAAGCTCTTGGACACGGGATTCATAAGAAAAGTGCATTATCTAGATTAGCTGTCCAATGTTGTGATAGTAAAAATAATAATGAAAAGTGGATGATGTACATAGACTTCACAAATGTCAATAAGACATGCCCAAAAGATAGCTTTCCCCTACTGAGGATCGATTCACTTGTAAACTCGACGTCCGGCCATGAGCTCTTTAGCGTCATGGACGTGTACTCGGGTTACAACCAAATATGGATGAGTCCTAAAGACGAGAAGCTCATATCATTCATGACAGACCAAGGGACATACTGTTATAAAGTCATGCCCTTCGATCTCAAGAATACTGGTACGACTTATTAGAGGCTTGTGAATAAAATATTTGAAGGCTAGATCGGAAGGAATGGGGAGGTCTATGTGGATGACATGCTTGTCAAATGTAAAATAACCGACCACCACATCCAAGATTTGGACGAGACCTTCAACATCCTAATAGCATACAAGATGAATCTCCACCCAACCAAGTATACATTTGAAGCGACGTCGGGGAAGTTCTCAGGTTATATTGTTTCACGCTGAGGAATCGAAGTAAATTTAAAAAAGATCAAGGCCATCTTTGACATGAAATCTCCTCAGACTGTAAAGGAAGTCTAGAAGTTTATTGGGCGGCTAGCAGCGCTGTAGAGGTGGTGGCCGGCTGGGCGTCGCGGTGGAGCATCGGCAGCACACATGGGAGCCCAATGAGAGGAGGAGCTCGCGAAGGAGAGAAGGGGAAAATGGAGGCCTTTGGGTCCGATTCCGAGCTCGAGCTAGTTGGAGAAAATGTAGAGCACGTCGAGGCAAGTGTTCTCATACTCACTACTTGTTATCTTATGATTTTTACTCGTTCTCCATTGAGTATTATCGTTCCGATACCCACCTAAAATCTGAAAAATGTGTAGCCCATGAATTATGTTCAATGAATATGTAGTTCTTTGTCCAAATTGTGGTCCGAATCAACCGATTTGGTGTCGTAAAACCCTAACCCATGCCCAGATTCGGGTTCACTATTTTCTCCTCCGAATTATGTTCTTTTGATCTCAAAATATGAATCCCCACGTCCTAAATGCCTATATAGGTCGGCGCGGGGTTCGATTGCGCACGTTTAGACCCATTCGCAGCGTCCCGGGCCTCTAAATTGCGGCTAACACTATTCATCCGAATATAAAATGGAAAATTGCATGTTTCCACCCCTTGTATTACGTTGAATCGAGCCTAAAAGATGAATCACCGTATCCCAATTGTGCATATGTATCAACCGGATGTCCGATCTCACAAGTAGCAAACCGTTCGTGGCGTCCGGATGTTCCGAATGAGCCCTGGCACTGTTCATCCGAAAATAAATAAAAAATTTACATGATTTACCTCTATTTAATTTTAATGAAACTTATGTTAAATGTTATATTAAAGTGTAAGTCCCGAAAATGTGTATTTGGGCACCGGAAGCAAGGAAACGAGTCCAGGAGGCTTCTAAAATGATACGTGATTATCAAATGTATGAAATTCGAAATTCTCTTGTGAACATGAATTGAACTGTAATAACGGGATTGAGTTCCACAGAAAGTTGAGAACCGAGCAAGTAAATGGAAGAAAATCCACATTGTACCTTGTGATGGAATGATCTCCCGGATGGAGATGTATATGATGGGAATGAGATTTCCCGAGTTGTGAATGTGTATGACAAATGTAAATTTTTCTCTCCAAGTGTTAAAACTAACCTTAAAACTAGGACCATGATTCATAGGGGTAGTATTTTTTAGCTTACCATGTCCATCGCGGTGTGAGCCCGAGGAATACCGGGCCACGTATTCTGGCCGCTCGTGAGAGTGGGTGATATTCGTGGTACGCTTTAGGAAACTACTGTGAAAGAACGAGAATTGCCCTGATCCCCGGGGATATGGGACGTGTTGGCCAAGTGCTGCAAGCCTAAAATGTAACCGTTGGGTTACATATTGCATAGTAGATATGCAACCGATGGTCGAGTGCTGTACCTAAAATGTAGCCGTGGCTTTAGAATGTGTAGCGAACACATTCCTTTCCTCATTCTCTCGCATCGCTGGTTATTACGGCCTATTAACCCGGGTCCGCAAAGATGATATAATGATGAAAATGAATAATGCCTAATCGATGTAACTGTGAGAATCTAATGTTCCAAGATGTTCCCTGTTTCCACTCATGATTTCGGATTATTAATATCTTATGCTTTTCTCCCCTCCTAGTTGTTACTTTCATCGTTATCATGATTGTTAGTGAGTTATGATTACATTTGCTAAGCTATACACTCACCCTTGCAATTTTCCTTCCAGATGAGAACACTTAGCATGCGTCAGATTAGTTAGAGTAATGAGAGAGACTTGCTTGAAGATTTTAGCTGGATGTTGAAGCTTGAAGATTGGGTTACGTTTATAATATTAGAATGTAAACAGCCACTCATGGATGAATGTGGCTTGTTGTTGTATTTTGATTTTGTTATGCTTCCGCAGGCTTTGATGATTTAGTTGTACTTCCACATTTATGTTTGTTGAGGTTTTGAGCTTGTTTTATTTTAGATGGCATCTCTCTAGATCGAGTATAGTAGATAAGGTTACTATACTGAAGTCATGAATGATATGGCAGTTATATGATCCTGTGTTGTATGTTGTAGGCCAAACATTCAATAATAATTAGTTGTGTGCTTGTACAGGATGTTTTTAAACAGGTTATTTTTTATTTTCATCCAATTATAGAGAAAATTCTGTCGAAATTTCTGTAGAATCCATAAGTATTAATTATGGACTGTAGTTGTGTTGCCAATGATGGGGATTATTTGTTGGAGAATAATCCGGTCCGTCATAGTCCGTGTGGCAGGGGCTCGTTGGCTGCTGACTAATGTCGGCGATTGTCGGTATGTTGGTTGTCATTTTATGGTGACAAGTAAACCGTTGGACACTGCCAGTCACGCTTGGTCTAACTCTTGCATTGGGATTAGTCGGAGAACTGTGCAGCGACACCAATCGCAGCTGGCAGCGCTGACTCTCTCTCCATTGGCTTCTTCCTTCTACACCACCACTGTCACCCGACATCCTCATTAATGGGTTGCAGGCAACGCCCATTGGCTACAACACGTAGGCTGCTTTGGGATGTTGGGCTGATCCACCGTTTGGGGCCATGGTTCCGCGAGTTGGTCTTCAATCCTCCTTGGGCCTTCGTGCTGGACTCAACACTTGACGATATCACATTTCTGCCATCAATAATCATAGATATTATTATTATTGGTTAACTTTGTGATATTTAAAATGTTTTTAGAGCCGTTGAATGACAATCTTGTAAGGATTAGTGTTTCAAAAAAAACAAAACCTCTCGCAAAATCCTGTTTGATAAATATTTCTCATAAAAATTGGTCCGAGGGAACTGGTACTGAAATGGCAGTAGAAATCAGCAGTTAAAGCGTCCAAGCAGGAGACAACAACAGTAAAATAGTGCTTGCAATAACTTACAGAGTAAGTAATGTTTGAGTGGACCAAGTGGAAATTATTGACATTTATTTAGCGCATTTTCCTTGTGCTAAAGATTACTATGACTGCTGGCGATTTCTCCAACGTTAAGCGTTCTTACAATCTATATCAGTTGTGGTAAGCAAAACTAGATAAATTGAAAGAGAATGACGAATAGTTTCTCTCTCCTGAACTTTTTTTATTGATTTGAAAAAAATACTAACATCAAAAAGGTAACAAAGTACTTAAGTGATGTAATTGCTACACTATGATAAGAAAAGACTCAACAATAAATAATTATTTTTTTAAAGATATTACGAGAAATAGTCGTCAACCCTCCCGGAGAAGCTAGTTCTGAGAAAAAGTCACCGAGTTAAACAGTGCTATTATCAATTAATCAGCCAACAGTGAATAAAAAGAGGAATAAAGTCTTCAGAGGATATTGCGTAATCATAACTCTATGAGCTGATTAACTCTAAGAGAAAAGCTCATCCTTTGATTCCAGGTATTTTATAAGTAGTGTTTGAAATCATCTGCATGTGATTCCTCCTAAATAGGAAATTGACCAAGTTGCTAACCTTTCTCATTACATAATAATATGAAAGCCTATAAATCTCCACCTAGATCATCTCCAATTCAAATATTGTCGAAAAGGAGCTTGGAGGTTTAAATCTAATATCCATTTTTTATGACCTATAATCAAACTGGATCATAATAATTAATCTAGAAAATCACTTGAAAATATTCTGATTAGGTTTCAGAAACCCTCCATGTTCGACTCAGCTATTAAACATGAATAAACGTAAAACCATGCTCATGAATAATGCACGTTGAATGTTTTTGCAGGATCATAACAAAATACACGGGCATACCAAATTACACAGCCGTATCGCGAGTTACCAAACCCATTCATACGGCAAAAAAAAAAAGGAAAAAAAAAACACCTTGGTTAGAATTTACATATATTTGAGATAAGTAAAAATATATCTCTATGTTTAGGTTGGCCAGCCGGGGGCAGGTTGAATTGTCATCTTACTGTGAAACAAGAAAACTACGAGCATGTGCATGCGCAGAAAATGTTTCTCGAACAGAGATAATGACTACCCTACTTTCCTTCCATTGCCATCAGTGGGTGGGGGGACCGGGCGGAAGGGGAGAACACAGATTCAACAGCAGCACAGCCGGTATTGAGCTGGTCCCTCCTTCCATCAAGTTGTGTAGGCCGGGCAGCCCATAATGACTCGCTAGTGCTCCATCACCTCTAACTCGGACTTTTGCATTAACTACACTCGGACGGACCCTTTCCCATAAACCTCATTATCAGAGCTGCGGTTACTGGGAAAAGAAAACTCTCAATATCACCCACCCTGTAATAATTAGATAGCTATCACTGGCCGCTGGGTTGGTTCCTAAACGGTGATACTTGGCGCAACCATCCCGGTGTCCCTTTAGGACCCATCTGCTAAGATATTTTCCCACACTCAGTTCATATTTTTTAGAATAAATAAAATGCTATATGAGGTTTTAAAATATAAAAATATGTAAACAACTCCTTTTTTTTAAAACAAAATTGATTTACATAATCATAAAATATTGTGAAAGGATTTGGTTTTGATTTCAAGGTTCAAAGCGCTACATCTAGTACCTATTTAATATATGAGATGATTAAATATCGTAACACTATAATCAAATGATTATATATTATAACAAAAAACAACTTACCATCATTTTGTTTTTGTTCCTTTCAACCAAATAATTAAAGAACAATATAAAGAGATAACTTTCTACTAAACACCAACCAAATAGAGCCTTGGATCATACTACATCTCCAGACTTGGTCAAATCCAAGCAAGCTGTCCTCTTACCGGATGGTGTCAAATAGACCGTTGGTTCATAACATACCTCCAGACCTTACCAAGCCAAAATAAGCCTTCCTCAACAAATGGTGCCAAATATATAGATTCTTCGTCTTATATTTTGTGGTTCATTTTCTCCCCTATAGATACAAAGGTCAACATCTTGGCGTGCACTGTTGGGTATTTCGTGCGATAAAGAAAAGAAAGAAAAGTGAAAGAATAGGAGAAAGAAGAGAGAGAAATAAGAGAAGATAATTTAAAATATCATTTTATCAGATCTATTTAATTGAATGTCAAGACATGTATCTTTATATCATATTCTTGATCTATTTCTATTCTGAACAAAATACGGCCACTATGAGTTTCTTGTTATGCCCTTTGAACCTACAAACGCCCCTGCTGCCTTTATAGACCTAATAAATAAAGTATTTAGGTAGTATCTGGATAAATTTGTGGTGATTTTTATCGATAATATTCTAATCTATTCCAAGAATTATAAAGAGCACGAGCCCATCTGAGGATCGCACTTCAAGTGCCTCGTGAGAAAAAGTTGTATACTAAGTTGGGAAAACGTGAGTTCTGGCTAGAGAAGGTGATATTCTTGGGACATGTGATTTCTGGTGGTAGTATATCTGTGGACCCAAAGTAGAGGCTGTTACTAACTGGAGTAAGCCAACTTCTGTAACAGATATTAGAAGCATTCTAGGCATGGCAGGTTACTACCAACGGTTTGTGAAAAATTTTTCATAAATTACTATGCCACTGACTCGATTATTGAAAAAAGAAGTCTAATTTGAATGGACTAAGGAGCGTAATCAAAATTTTCAGGAGCTGAAGGATCACTTGACTACTGCTCCAGTATTAGTGATTTCAGAAGGATCAGGAGGTTATGAAGTGTATTGTGACGCCTCCAAAGCAGGTTTGAGATGTGTACTGATGCAGCACGGTAAGGTGGTAGCTTATGGGTCTAGGCAACTAAGGGTTCATGAAAAAAACTATCCTACCCATGACCTAAAGTTTGCTGCCATGGTGTTTTCTTTGAAAATTTGGAGACATTACCTATACGGCGAAAAATTTCTGGTGTATTCCGATCAAAAAAGCATGAAGTATTTGTTTTCCCAGAAAGAGCTTAACATGAGGCAAAGGAGTAGCTCGACTTCTTAAAGGACTACGACTGTGAGATACAATATAAGCCTGGAAAAGCAAACGTGGTTGCGGATGCTTTAAGTCGGCGGCCAGGATTCGTGGCTCAAATGCAAATCAAACAGATAGAATTGTTGGACTATCTAAAACAATGTAATGTCCAGCGATTTGCTAAGGGTAATAGAATGCTCCTATCCTATCTTCAAATCCAACCGGAGATTATTAGTGAAATCAAGGAGAAGTAAGTCAATGATCCGTTCATTGTAAAAATTGCAAGTGACTTGAGTAAGGAATCCTGAGTTGAATTCAGTATCCGAACAGACAGAGTACTGAGATTTAGAGATCGATTATGTGTGCCAAATGATAAGGAATTGAAGGAGAAGATTCTAAAAGAAACTCATCGATCTTAGATATACCATTTACCCCAAAACAAATAAGATGTATCAAGACTTAAAGAAAACGTTTTGATGGAGGAACATGAAGAGAGACATCATGGCCTTTGTGGAGAAATGTCTCGTATGTCAACAATTGAAGGCCGAAAGGAGAAAACTGTCCGGGTTATTACAACCGATGTCGATCTCAAGCTGGAAGTAGGAAGATATCACTATCGATTTCGTATCGAGTCTGCCAAGGACCCCAAGAAATCACAACGCCGTTTGGGTTATAGTTGACCGGCTGACAAAATCAGCCCACTTCTTGACAATCAGAATAACGTATTCACGTAATAGATTGGCTCAACTGTATGTGAACAAGATCGTAAGACTACATGGAATCCCTGCCTCCATTGTATATGATAGAAACCCCTGTTTTGTCTTAATATTTTGGAAAAGTTTGCATAAGGAAATGGGGACTGAATTGAAATTCATTACTGCTTACCACCCTTAAACAGATAGCCAGTCTAAGCGTACTATCCAGATTGTTGAGGATATTTTAAGGGCTTCTGTATTGGAAATGAAAGAAACTTGGGATATTTACCTAGCGCTGGCGGAGTTTGCTTATAATAACAGTTATCAGGCTAATATCGGTATAGCACCCTTCGAGGCTCAGTATGGAAAAAAGTGCAGGTTGGCAATTCACTGGGAGGAGACCGAAGATAAAAGAATTTTGGGTCCCGAAACCATAAAAGAAACGGCTGAGAAAATCAAACTGATCAATGGTAATTTAAGGGTCGCTCAGAGCAGACAGAAAAGTTATGCAGATAGGAGGAGGAAAGAATTAAACTTTGAGATAGGAGATTGTCTTTCTGAAGGTCTCGCCATCCAAAGGAACACCACGGTTTGGAGTGAAAGGAAAATTGAAACCACAATTTGTTAGCCCTTTTTAGATTTTAGAAAAGATCGGAGAAATGCATACAGATTAGCACTACCGCCAAGTTTGACGGAAGTGCATAACGTGTTCCATGTATCCATACTCTGAAAGTATATTCATGACTCTACTCACGTGATTGAACTCGAACTCTTGGAAATCAACAATGATCTATCCTATATCGAGGAGCCACTACAAATTCCCGACCGGAAGGAGCAAAGGTTGTGTACAAAGACAGTTCCTCTAGTAAATGTGCTATGGAGGAATCACTCACCTGAAGAAACTACTTGGAAATGAGAAGAAGAAATCCGAAGCTAGCATCCTCACTTATTTGTTCAAGGTATGTAACCCCATCTAAATTTCGAGGATGAAATTTTTTTTAGTAGGGGAGAATTGTGAGATCTCGAAATCGAAAAAAGAGCTTAAAATCGGAATAAATATTAAAACCAAGAGTATATTTTCGTTTTCGACTTAAAATCGGAAGAAGATTGAAATCCGGAATAAAAATGTCAAAATAAAATCCAGAGGCCGGAATGGCCTTATACCTTTTAATACGGAATGGCCTTATGCCACTTAAAACCGAAGTAGCTTGTGCCACAGAGGGCGGGACTGCTTTGAAGTCCAAATAGATGACAAGAAAAGGTTGGCTGAAATTTATAATATTGACTAAAATTTGTAAGGTTGACCGGCTTTTAGAATGTTGATCGGCTTTGAGTAAAGGTTGACCGAAATTTGTAAGGTTGACCGACTTTTAGAATGTTTACCGGCTTTGAGAAAGGTTGACCGATCTTTAATAAAAGAAGTAAAACGATGGCCGACTCTAAAGGAACAGGTAAGGGAATAAATTAAGGAGAAAAATCAACTTTCAAGTTTGTAGGAAATGGAAGTAAGTGAACCACCCCAGTTGGCTGTCTGAAAAGTACCTGAAGTGAGTAAATATACACTACTTATTTTTAACTTTAGAATATTACAAGTAGGTAGCTTACCTCCATCACTCTTTTTAAATTATATTTTTGGTTGAAAAAGTAAGTGTGCTCTAATTTTTAAAGTTTATGCTTTGCAAATATAAAAAGCTTAGTTTGTAAAGTTTGACTTTAAATATACACTCTATTTTTAACTTTAGAATTAGATTAAATGCATCACTCTTTTTAAATTCGTTTGTTTAATAATTTTAAAGTTTATGTTGAATTCATGCTTTCTACTTTCAAATCATCTTTTTACGCTTAAACTCATGTTTTAAACCTTTGTACATGAAAATGAAAAATGCTTTCTACTTCTGTCCTCTACTTTGTATCATGTTTAAAGTGGTTTGCATTACCCGAATTTGAAACCGACATTTCCATTATAATTGAAACCGGCCATGTATCGTAAATTTGAAAACCGACATTTGCATTATAATTGAAACCGGCCTTGTATCGTAAGTTTGAAAACCGACATTTGCATTATAATTGAAACCGGCCTTGTATTATAATTAAAACCGGCATTTGCATTGTAAATTTGAAACCGACATTTGCATTATAATTGAAACCGGCCTTATATTTAATTGAAACCGGTATTTGTAATGTAATTTTAAAACCGGCATTTGCATTGTGATTTTGAAACCTGCCTTCTATCGTAATTTGGAAAATCAGCATTTGCATTGTAAATTTTTAAACCGGCCTTGTATTATAATTTGAAACCGGCATTTATAATGAAACCTTGAAACCGGCTTGCCAAGTGACACATGAAAATTATGATTTGAAACCGGCCTTGTAACGTAAATTTGAAACCGGCCTTGTCGTATGATTTTGAAACCGGCTTGTGATATGGCCGTCCGGAATGAACAAATAAAATGTGAACCGACTTTACGATAAGATAAATAAGTTCAGACCTTAGCATTGGGAGATGAGGTTCTCTCGGCATGCCTTAGGACTTTATTGTGATAATCGATGATAACAAAAGTAAAAACCGTCCTCGGGGCTTCATACAAGGAGATAGTGATAGCCGTCCTCGGGGCTTTGTACAAGGAGGAAGTGACAACCGTCCTCGGGGCTTTGTACAAGGAGGTATTGCCGTGATTATAAGGAGATATTCACAATCTATTCTCGATTAAAGCCCCACTTCCATTAAGCAGAAACCTTACCAATAAATAAAAGAAGATTTCTATACTGTAACCGGCCTTGTTTTATGTTCTAATATTAACTGTTCCGGCTTTCTAATCGACTTTTGCAAAATCCGGCCAATTGTTACCTTATGATATTTATGTTGCATGACTACCTGCATTGACCGTTTTGGTGTTCAGCAAGATTCCGATCGAATGATATCTTGTATATGTATTTGTAACTGTTGACAACACAAACGTTTTATGGAAACTCTGCATATACCTTATTGAGCTCCGACTGACTGTTTTCTGTTTTTTCCCCATTCAGATGAAATTTTAGAACTCGTGCCTGACGACACGGAGTGACTAGAGCATATCTGAAGGATTGTAAAGATTCAAAAGCACACCTTTTGGAAGACCGCCACAAAGAAGCAGTTAATATAATAATATATTAGAATTAATGAACTTTTATAATTAGACGTTTATGGCTATATATATTCAAAAATAAATTTTATGGGAATGAATATAAATACTTCAGCAGGATATTAGATTGACTTCCGCTATATGTTTGATGACTAAAGGATATGAATCCTAGATAGCATCTGTAATCCTGTGATTGGAAGGCACGATTGGCCGGGACCGAACCACCGAAACTTTGGTGCCAGTTCCAGAAAGTCGCTGGCGGAATGCAAAAAAAAAAAAAAAAAGCCATTCCGTCACATACCCCACAAAAACTCGGCACTCCTTATAGGTGAAAGTTTGTATCTAGTAAGAGCCACAGAAAGGTCAAAACAATATGAGAGGAATGATAAGGACAAAGTATTATCTAACAAAAAGAGTTTGTGACCCTATCTTCCTTATGACATTGTTAATGAAAGAAGCCATTGAAGTTGGGTCACTGCCATCTAAAGTCATCCTACTACTAGAGAAATTTAAGAAGTCAATACCAATAGAGTTGCCCAAGGTTCTTCTATCTCGGATTGTCAGATTAAACTAAAACCAAGGGCGAGGCTATTTGCTCAAAGAGAATACACGATGACACCTTCTGGAGCTAGTAGAGTTTCAAAAACAATTAAATAGATTAATCAGCTTAGGCTTCATCCATCCTTCAAGAGCATCTTACAAAGCGTGTTTTATTTCATAAGATAAGAGTTTATATTTTTGCATTAACAATAAACCTCTAAATAAGGTAAAAATGAAGAACCACTATCTAATTCATTTAATTGTTAACTTAATTGATAAATTGAACAGTGTAAAATACTTCACAAAACTCAACATAAAGTCAGGCTATCATCAAGTTAGAATCACGAGTGGAGACAAGTCAAAATTTGCATGTTACAAGATATGGAACTTTCGAGGGGCTTGTAATGCCTTTCAATTTGACTAATACCCCCACAATATTTTGTAATTGATGAATCAAATATTCCATAAATAATTGAATAAATTTGTGATGGCTAACTTAAATGACATTAAGATACATAGTTCAAAACTTGAAAATCCCCTAAAATATCATAATCTAGTGTTCTAGAAGTAAAGGAAAAGTATATCTACACAAAGCGTGAGAAGTACTCATTTACTGGACAGGATATCAGCTTCCTGGAACACTTCCTACGGTGAGGTCAAATTAAGATAGATCCAAAAAAAAGTACAAGCTATCTTAAATTAATAAATCTTAACAAGTATATGAGCAACCCGTGCCTCATCCCTTAACTTTGTTAACTACTATTGATACTCATAGAAGGGTATTTAAAGAAGACAATATTTTTGGTAGATTTATTTAAAAAGGATAGGAAGTGGAATTGTCAAAAGCATGCTAAAAAGCCTTTGAAAAGCTAAAGTGTACAACAATGAAGAAGCCTATATTAGTCCTCCCAAATATTACCAAGCACTCTGAGGTATAGCCTGACACATTGAATTTTACCCTCAAAGGAGCCTTATTGTAAGGCTATCTAGTAGCTTATGAAAATAAGAAGCTAAAAGTGGCCGAATGACATTATATCATCTGAGAATGTTGCTAGCGATCACGGACTGTTTGAGGACACTCGACTCTAAGTTCGTGATAAAAACCAACAACTCTTCTCCTAATCACATCCTCATGCAACCGAAGTTGCCTTCAAAGTAGGCTCAATAGCAAGTGTTCTTAGTGAAATTTGACTCAAAGCTAGAATATAAAATCAAATGCTACAACCAGGCTACACATGTCCTTAGTAGAAGATCAAACCTAACCACATTATCTCAAGTAGCTCACCTATTGGCAAGCAGCATTGCCACGACAATCAAAAAACAAGTTAAACATTAAGAACCCAATTAACGTGACTCTTCTTTGATTGATTTGAGAAGACAAAACTTAAAGATTTTAAATTAACAGTGGATTAATTTTCATAAAGAGACACCACATTTTTATATCTAAGGTTGGAGGAGAAAGGAGAATACTTCTTAGAGAATGCCGTGACACTCTATAGACTGGTTACCTAGGATGACAACATACCTTACATTTACTACGTAAGGGTTATTATTGGTTCAAGATGAAGGGTAATATGATGAGATATGCAAAGGCAAGCCCCACCTATTAGAATGACAATATAAGAATGAACGTCAAAAACCAATATTCCCCGACCTAATCACTAAGCTACCTAAGGTTGGTGAGTACTTATATATATTGGTAATTGTGGATCACTTCTTAAAGTATGTCACTTTTATTCTAAGATCAAGATACCTCCCTTTCTTCAAACAGATCATCAAATATTAGAATGACCCAAAAATATTATAACAAAAATAGTCACTTCATTTGAGCATTCAGGTTAAAACTCTTGAGATTGCTCCACTTAGAATTAAATATCTCATTGAGCAGCTATTTTCTAATTAATAGTCAAACAGAGATTCAATAACTTACTATGAAATATATGGACCATTTTGTGTCAATTAGAAGAATTGGGTGAAAATCCTCAATATTTCTTACTTTTGTTTTAATACTCAAAAGCATTATTTTTCAAACAATAGCACTTTTGATATTATAATAGGTCAATAATTGCTTCTACGCACAATAAACAAGCAATACAAAGATAAGTATCATCATGCTTACAACTCTTTCTAAGAGTGAATGACGAACGCAAAGATTAGCCAGCTGAGAGAACGTCTCATCGAATGCAGAACTAGGCAAACCAAAAGAGTTGGCCTATGTAATTCAATATAAGAGATTTTGACTCAGTGAAACTTCGCCAATAGTAGATATGACTCTTAGAGGAAGAGACAAATATCTACTATGAAGATATTAAGACCCTATCCAGATCATTATTCGTGTAGGAAAAGCGTCATATAAGATAGATTCTTTAGAATAAATAAATGCCTACCCAACTTTCATGTAAGATATTTTAAGCCATATTATCTCGATATAAAAGATCCTTCACTAAACCTCTTGTTGCATGCCAGCATTAGACTTAAGCAACCACAAATACCAAAAGTTAAAGAAATAAAAGACCAATATAAGACCAATTGAAATGAAAGACCAAAGGAAGAAACAAGTTAAAAATTTATTAAAGACATAAAATTGAAGATGTAAGAGGTCAAGAATATACTAAAGACCAAGGCAACAAGGACTTGGTTAGCTTGGTAGGGGGGCATGTAAAAATCAAAACTAAGCCATATAAATGTTTATATAATTTATTTCAAATTCTTAAATTTTTCTATAAATTTAGATAAATTTAATTTAAATTGTAATATTATAAAAAAAATTAGATGTTCCATTATAAAATTAAAAATTCTGGATATATATTGGTGTCAAAAACTAAAAAGCCCAAAACCATATATATATATATATATATATATATATATATATACATGTACATATGTATATATGAAGGAATAAATTCAAAAAATCTTTCATATCAGATTATTACTTATTATTATTAATTACTTGATTACATTTTCACTTTTAACTCCCGATTTACTTATATTCAACATATCCAACACTGGCTGATTTTTCACATTTGCATCCTAAAATTGACCCTCACAAAAGTGTATTCAAGAGTCAAGCTTACATTTGGCTCCCAATAGAAATGGATGTAAAACACGGTTTTTCTAATTTGCACCGTGACACTAAGTGGGACAGGAACTATTTAACGGGGCAATGCCTACCACTCACCAAGTAGTTCAATGGAGGAGTTCAAAATCAAACTCGGAGCTTGATGAAATGAGATATGCAGAACCGGAAGGGATAAATAAGAGAACGGGAAGGTTCGAAAAAAAATTCAAAATACACCAGATTTCTGAATAAAGTATTCTATGTATTCTCTCTTCCCTGAAATTTCAGGAAACTCCGGTGATGCATATAATGTCAAGTCATTGATCAGCAACATTCATAGAGGTAGAAGTTCACATAACAAGAAGCTGTTTATTTATTTATTTTTCCTATTTTCAAAGGCACATAGATACTGAAAGGAATGGACAAGTTGAATAGATTAGTTTCCAAACAACTTAGAGAGAACAATATTCACTGTGAATAAATAAGCAGTCCACATGAAACCTCAGCACTTTAAGTGAAAAGAAATATTCTCACTTAAGGCTTGATTTTTAAACCCCCCGCCCCCCAAAAAAAAAAAAAAAAAAAAAAGGCCCTAAGAGAGTATCAGGCATAACCTTTGCCTGTACAGTCACATTCAGAAGTTAATATTTCAATAACAATAAAGGAGCAACAGCTTACTTTTGACTGAAGACCGTGCAACTGTGCTCCATAGCTTTCAGGAAGCAGGCTTTCTGAAGCAAGGAATTAAATATAAACAAATCCTTCAAGAATTACGAAAACTTCAATTTTAGGCAATATAATAGGAAAAAGACAACAATAAATTAAAATGTGTTGTCATTCTCAGCGTTATGTACAACTAAAATTTCCTCATCTATTGTCAATAATACAAAATTCTGCTCAACTGTACACATGTTTAACCTATCAAAATGACAGACAGGATATGTCTTCTGGACCACATACTGAGAAAGATAACCGGGACCAAAATGCTGAACCCAGAAAAGGAGATCAAAAGATACCCAAATAGTTTTTTGTTTTGAAAAAAGAAAAGCATTAGGGGAACATTGTCAGATGACATGGCATTTCATAAATTCCTCTACATTAATGGGCCCATGGGCACCATGTCACCTACAGGTGTCCCAACTGTGCCTTCCATACATTTCTATTTAAACGAAGCTTGAGC